>JAJIBD010007224.1:2500-114782 GCA_021461705.1 Cryptotis parvus | reverse complement strand
ATATAGATACAAACTGTATTGGGTTATGATTTCCAAATATTTTCTTCCAGTCTATAAAATCTTTTCATCTTCTGTTGCAATTATTTTAATTTTGATGAGGCCCAATTTATGCTTCCCTTTTATGGATTATGCCTTTTTTGAGGGGTACTCTCCCAAGCAGTGTTCAGACCTCGGGGTTCCTCCCCAGAAATACTCAACTAATTGGGCTGGTGGCTTAGTGCAAGGCCCTGAGGATGTGGTACTATTCAGGCCCTGCTGTTCTGGGGATTACCTGGGTCTTTAGAGTGATCACCGGAGATGCATCCATTGATGTTCTGGGGTGGTCCCAGAGCATCATGTTGTGCCAGGCATCAAGCTGAGGCCAGAAACATGCAACACACCCGCCTGCATCCCGTGCTCTCTCCATAGCTATGAACATGCTTTTGGGGAAGGGGGTGGGCGTGCCTTGTGGGGCTAACGTCACCAGGGCAACACTGAGAGGCATTATGGAGGCTATGTGTGCCCAAGATGGAATCCAAGACTGCCCCTTCTACAAGGCATGTAAAGCATGATTTTTATTTAAGACCAAATGCTCTGCACTTAGAAAGCTGTTTGTTTGCTTTTTTAGGGCCACACCGAGCAATGCTCAGGGGTTCCTCCTGGCTAAGCACTCAGGAATTACTCCTGGAGGTGCTTGGTGAACCACCTGGGATTCCGAGAACCAAACCTGGCTTGGCTGTGTGCAAGCAAATGCCTTGCCTGCTGTGCTGTCGCCTCATCCCAAGTTTTCTTTTTTTCTTTTAAGCTTATGCAGACACAAGGAGTCTATATTGAAAAGATTGCACCTCTTCCACTGAATTGCATTTTTCAGCTGTCAAAACGTAATTGGAAATTTGTGTCAATCTATTTCTAGCTATTAGTATCATACAGCTCTTCACTGTCACAAAAACACTTCCATTCACCTTTTAGATCTCTCATTATGGAAATATTTATGTACAAAAGGCAAAGTAAACTCCCAATTTATACCAACAGTTATCTATTCCCTTTATCATTTATCAAAGAATGCAATGGGTTTCTTTTTTTTTTTTACTTTTTTGGGTCGCACCTGGCGACGCTCAGAGGTTACCCCTGGCTCTTCGCTCAGGAATTACTCCTTGCAGTGCTCGGGGACCATATGGGATGCCGGGATTGAACCCAGGTCGGCTGTGTGCAAGGCAAATGCCCTACCCACTGTGCTATCGCTTCAGCCCCTGCAATGGGTTTCTTATATAATATTCCTTTCTTTCTTTTTTATGGTGATGATTAAGATTTTAATTGAATCACGGTGAGATGGACCATTAAAAAGCTGTTCATGACTGGGTTTCAGTCATACAGTGTTCCAACACCCATCTCTCCACCAGTGCACCCTTCCTAGCACTATATCCCGATTTAGTGTTTTCCATTATATTTTGGTGATGTTTCAATATGTTTTTTTGGTACCCATCATGTAGGCATAAAAATGTTTGGAAAAATTCTAATGTACTAAAATTTGGAGGATTTTTACTTATATAAGCATACATATTAGGTCTCCTTTGAAGGCTTGTTTGGACTTACTAATACATCCACCTTCACCCTAGGCCTTTGTTCCAATCTTTCTAAATTTCGCGTGGGCTGGGGCGACCAGCCATAGCATGAAGAGCCTCACACGCGGCTGGGGAAGCTGGAACTTGGCTCGCCCCAGGCCCAGCTGACCATGGGGCTCCCGGGAGGACAGATGGGTTTTGGGAGTGGGCCCATCACCTCTGGGGGTCCCGGAAGCAGCCGGATGAGACTCGCCCACCACACTAGCCGCCACCTTCGCTGTCCGGACGCTGCAACATAATCAGCCCACCCAGGAGGGATGCTACCTCAAGACCACATTAACCGAGCAAAACGAGTTCGAGCCCAGGTAGGCAGCTCCCAGAAGCGGGAATCACCGGGAATTCGTCAGATGGAGCCAGGGCCGGCCCTTCCCCCCTCCATTTTGGCCAAGCCTGGTGGCCCTGCCCAGGAGCTGCCCTGGGGCGACCAGCCATAGCATGAAGAGCCTCACACGCGGCTGGGGAAGCTGGAACTCGGGTTCGCCCCAGGCCCAGCTGACCATGGGACTCCCTGGAGGACAGGTAGGTTTTGGGAGTGGGCCCATCACCTCTGGGGTGTCCCGGAAGCAGCCAGATGAGACTCGCCCACCACACTAGCCACCACCTTCGCTATCCAGATGCTGACCATGAGGCCCCTAAGTTGCGCGGCCGCACGGTCCATTAAACTAGTGGAAACAGTTATGTCCTTTAATGTACTGCATCCTACGATGTGCAGGCAAGTTAGGTGGGAGGGAGAGATAGAGAGGAGAGAAAAGACATACAGAACCCGCTAAGTAGTTGTGGTGTGGGAGGGGGGGAGGGAGGTGGGGACATTGGTGATGGGAGATGGGTTTGGGTGGAGGGATGGGTGTGGAACACTGTAGAACCAAAAACGCTACATGAGCATCTTGCAACTGTATATCTAAAAGTGATGTAATAAAATTTGAAAAATAAATTACTCGTGGTTCCTGAATTTATCGTTCTATTGCCCTTTATACACTTGTAAACTGACAATTATGTCCAAGAACAGTGATAAGTTCAGGTTTTTTTTTCTGGCCTCTTGCATCAAATTAGGTTATATTATGTAGATCATCTCCCTCTTAGTGATTTTACATTTTGACTATGTAGTTAAGAAATACCAACTGTCTTCCATTAAAGAGCACCTTGCACTTTGTAGTAATTATATACGATTTGTGGTCATTCTTTTACAGTTTAGGTATAAAGCACCTTCATATTCATTACTCATTTTTCATCAGGCAGACATTTCCCCCCCACCTTAATAGATGAATAAATCATGGCTCCAAGAAATGAAGGTTTTTGTCCAAGGAAATTGACAGACTGATTCACAACCAAGTTTCAAGACTTTAAACAGAGGACCCCTGCCAATTTTCATTTACATGCACCTTTCCTTCTAATGAGAAGCTAGCCATCAAGGGACAATAAGGCTGAATTAATAACATATTATACTCAGTACATCACTTCAATACTAGCAGTATTAAAAAAAAGTCCTACAAAGATATTTATAGTCCAGTGGCTGAATTAGTTTCAAAATTATAAAATTTACTCAGAATATAAGGTGAATTAAATCTACAAATGTACAAAAGGGAACAGATTGAATGGCTCAAAGAAACTAATAATAAGTCTAACCGCCTGGTGGTAGATTCTCAATCAGTTTAATTCTATCTTGAAAAGACTGCTTCTGTGTAAAATAAATAACAAGTATGTTAGTGAAGTGTTAATTAGAAACGAGAACGACAGTGAAAGGGAATCACCAGTTCTAAGGTTAAGGAACAAAGAAAGCAACATGGGACCACCATTTTATTCACTCATTGCTTTTGAGTCACACCCAGTGACCCAAATGTACAGTGATGCTCAAGAATCACTGCTGAGCTCTGCACTCGGGAATTACTCCTGGTGGTGCTTGGGGGACCATATGGGATGCTGGGGCTGGAACCCAGGTCGGCCACATGCAAGGCAAATGCCCTACCTGTTGCACTATCGCTCCGGCCCCCTGCAGTCTGTTTGACACTCAATTGCTTTATTTCAGATTGGAAAGCTAAAAAAAGTTTTAATTGGCATACATTTTAATGGCTCAACATTTATTTTTATTTGAGTCACACCGGCGACACTCAGGATACTCCTGGCTCTTCACTCAGGAATTACAGGCAGTGCTCGGGGGACCATAGCGGATGCCAGGATCGAACCCAAGTCGGCCGTGTGCAAGGCAAACACCCTACCCGCTGTGCTATCACTCTGGCCCCTGGCTCATTTTTGCCATTAGGGGCACACCTAGCATTGTTCGGGGCTTACTCCTATATCTCTGCCCAGGGATCACCCCTGCTGGGCTTGAGGGACCACATGGGATGCCAGGATAGAACCTGGACTGGCTGCATGCAAGCCAAGTGCCCTACCCTTTATACTACTGCTGCAGTCCTGTATTTTTCTGTTTTTTCGGTCACACCGTGTGATGCTCAGGGGTTACTCCTGACTTCTGCAAGTACCCATATGGGGGACCATATGGGATGCTGGGGATTAATTCGGTTGGCTGAATGTGAGGCAAGTGCCCTACCTACTTTTACTATCGCTCCACTCTCCAACCCTACAACTTCTATAAAAACCCAATGCTTTTCCATAAAAACAAACTAGATGTGTTATCTATTAACTTCGGTAAACATTTTAATACCTTTCTCTGGGGCCAGAGTTCAGCAGGTACTCTGTTGTTCTGCCTTGCACACAGCTGACCTGGGTTAGGTTCCAGTACCCCATAAGGTCACCCCAGAGCTTACCAGGAGTGATTAAGTGCAAAGCCAGAATTAAGTTCTGAGCACTGCCAGGTGTGACCCCAAAACAAAAACAAAACACTTGTATTTCTTAAGCCTTCTTATAATACAAATTCAAAGTTTGGGAGTTGGGGATTTGGCTCAGGGAAGAGCACATTCTATGTTCAAGGTCCAGTATTCAATTCCCAGCACTCTATACTCCCTGGGCTCATTACTAGATGTGGTCCTAGGGGGTCACAAAGCACCTACAGAAGTAGTTCACACAACCAATTAAATCCCAGAGTCATCTACATACCAAGCTTCCTTCACTGCAAAAATGAACAAATTCTGAGGTCAACTGAGTCCAAATGTTGTGTTAATAAAGGCACTGTTCCATGTCCTAAATTTTGCCATTTTCATCCAATTTTATTGGCACCTATAGTATTCCACAAAACATTAACACAAAGATCCTTTCGTTATTCCTCACAACAACCCTGTGAGGTAGGCATTATCTCAACGTTTCACTTATAGAAGACACCGAGGTCTTCGGATGATGCAACAGCATCATCACATCACCTAGAACGACAGAGATCAAGGATCCAAACCTAGGGCTCATTCTAAATCTGATGCTCTTAAACTGTTCTTAGTAGCAAACTCTTGCCCACCAAACATCATGTCTGACATGCCAATTTTCCTCCCCTGGAAAGTGGGTGGACAAGCAGGGAGTAGGGACTATCCCCGGGATATGGGGGCCCAATTATGCAGGACCTGAGCCCAGTGGTGCTGAGAGGAAGGTCGCCCTCAGAGTGCTGAAGGTGGGAGGAGATACTCTGTAAGAGCAATCAAATTCGGGCGGCACAAGCGAGGCACGGCCTCCAGCTATCGACTTTACCTCCCGGCCTGATGACATGCATTGGTCATAGTTCAGGCTCTCTGTTGCAGCGATGCTATTTTGTTTTTTTTTGGGTCACACCCGGCAATGCTCAGGGGATTCTCCTGGCTCTGCACTCAGGAATTATTCCTGGCGGTGCTCGCGGGACCATATGGGATGCCGGGATCAAACCCGGCTGGCATGGGCCAGTCGCGGGCAAGGCAAACGCCCTACCCGCTGGACTATCGCTCCAGCCCAGCGATGCTATTTTTAAACTGCACAATATACACATTTCTAGAAATAAGGTCGACTTAACACAGAAATATTTCTGCTATTATTTACAATTACTACCATTATATTCTGTAAAACTGAACTTAGTTTCTTCAGTCTTCTTTAAGGTCTCTTTCTGGAGCCGCAACAAATTATGTGGAATGGTGTATCCTTTACCTAGATTTTTGTTTATTTCTACAGTCTTCAAAGTTTAGGTTAATTTTTTTCCATGTGCATTTTTACTATAAAAGGGCAAATTGTGAAAAGGCTACATACACCCATTTATTTTAATGGTCATATAAGCATACAAGAGATTCTTATTCAATTTTACATATCTGAATCTCTCTCTTGGACTCACTGGCATTCTGGAGCCAAGAGGAATTCTTCCACAGTATGGAAGCTTTGTTGACAACGAAAGTTTAAAGTCTGAGGGAATTCTTTCTCAGATTCACTACATTCACTAAATTTTTCATCTGTATGAATTTTCTGATGTACAGTAAGGTTCTTTCTTTGCCTAAAAACTTTACTACAATCATTACACCCATATGGCTTTTCCCCTGTGTGAATTCTCTGGTGACCCACTAAATTCCTCTTAGAAGTAAACGATTTTTGACACTTCTCACACTCATATGGTTTCTCCCCAGTGTGCATCCTCTGGTGTACAACAAGGTTCTTATTCTGACTAAAGTCTTTCCCACATTCGCTACACTTATAAGGTTTCTCTCCAGTGTGAATTCTTTGATGTACCATAAGGTTTCTGCTAGAGGTCAGGACCTTTCTACAAATGTGACATTCGTAGGTTTTTTCCCCCACTGTGAATTCTTTGATGTTCAATAAGATTTCTGTTGTAGGTAAAACCTTTCCCACACTCCTTACAAGCATAGGGCTTCTCGCCCGTGTGGATTCTCTGATGGGCGAGAAGGTTTGAGTGGTAGCTGAAGACTTTCCCACAGTCATTGCATCTGTAAGATTTTTTCCCTCGTGTGGATCCTCTGATGTCCGATGAGGCTTTTCTTCAGAATGAAGCACTTGCCACACTCATTGCACTCATAGGGTTTCTCACCGCTGTGGATTCTCTTATGTTCGATGAGATTCCTATTGGAACTGAAAGCTCTTCCACACTCACTACACTCAAAAGGCTTTTCCCCAGTGTGGATTCTCCGATGGACAAGCAGGCTTGAATTGTAACTGAAAGCCTTCCCGCAATCCTCACATTTGTAGGCTTTCTCTTGGGTATGGAGTTTCTGGTGGACCATGAAACTTTTTGCTCATGATAAAGGTTTTCCCACACTCCCGACACTCATAGGGCTTCTCTCCATTGTGAAGTCTCTCATGATCAATGAGGTTTCTATTAGAACCAAAGACCTTGCCACAGTCCTTACATTCATAGAGGTTTTCTCCAGTGTGGAACCGCTGGTGTAAAATGAGGCTCTTTTTCAGAATGAAAACTTTCCCACATTCGTTACATTCATAGGGTTTCTCTCCATTGTGGAGTCTCTGGTGGTCAAACAGGTAAGCGCTCTGAGTGAAGGCCTTGCCGCACTCTGTGCATTTGTAAGGCTTCTCTCTGCTGTGCATCCTCTTGTGGTCAACCAGGTTTGATTTAGAATTAAAAATCTTACCACATTTTTTTACAGCCAAAAGTCTTCTTTTCTGTGTGGACTCTCTGGTGCAAAAGAAGGCTTTTGCTCCTAATGAAAACTTTCCCACACTCTTTACATTTGTACGGGTTCTCTGCACTATGCAGTCGCTGATGGTCAACAAGGTAAGTGGTCTGAGCAAAGGTCTTTCCGCATTCATCGCATTTATAGGGCTTTTCCCCTGAGTGGATCCTCTGGTGGAGAATGAGGCTTTTCTTCAGAATGAAAGCTTTCTGACACTTGTTACATTTATAAGGTTCTTCCCCTCTGTGAAGCCTCTGGTGGTCAATGAGATAAGCATTCTGAGAAAACACTTTCCCCCGCACTCATTACATTTATAAGGTCTCTCCCCAGAGTGGCGCCTTAAATGTATAAGAAGGCCCGAATGCCTATAAAAGCCCTTGCCACACTCCTTACACTTGTAAGGTTTCTCCCCAGTGTGGATTCTCTGGTGATTGAGAAGGTAAGCACTTTGAGAGAAGGCTTTCCCACATTCATTACATTTATAAGGCTTCTCCCCAGAATGGTTCCGTAGAATGCATTAGAAGACTTGAGCGCTGAATAAAGCCTTTTCCACACTCTTTACATTTATAAGGCTTCTCACCAGAGTGGATTTTCCGGTGGTTTACCAGATAGGAGACCTTACTGAAATGTTTACAACATATGTCACATTCATAAAACTTATTTTCTTCAGCAGCTATTAAGTTTTCAGAAAGAGCTGACACTAAAGTCAAATTTTTTCCATATTCCTTCCACTTTTGGCTTCGTTTTCTGGTAGGATCCATTTCTTCCTGCTTCCTTCATAGAGGAACCTTTCTGCAGCGTCTCTGTCTCCCCTGGTTTATGTCCCCAGTGACTTGACAAAACGCGCCATTCACACCCTTCCATACCGTGAAGCACTGGGGGATCACTACCCTGATGTCTCTTTGATGCTCCTTTAAGGGACTCTGCTTTCTGAGATATGCTTGGCTTTGATGGCACCTCTACATTCTCAGTCATGGCCTCCCACTCTGGTGAAAAGGAACAAAAAACGCAAATGTTAGGGGTCGGAGAGATAGTAGAGACAGATAGTATATACAGTAGGTGCTCGCCTTGCACATTTAATCTCCTACCTTGCACGACCTTGCAAGGACTCAAGTTCAATCTCCGGCATTCTACGTGGTCCCCCAAGCACTGCCAGCAGTAGTTCCTGAGCGTAGAGCCAGGGATAATCCCTGAGCATTGCCAGGAAAGGCCCCAAAACAAAACAAAACAACTAAAAATAAAATGCAAATGTTACCATGTTTCTGTGTTAAAGTGGACACGATCTTCAAATGGCTTTAAAACAAAGTGAGGGGGCTGGAGAGATACTACAGTGGGTAAGACACTTGCTTGGCACATGCCCTACCCAGCTTTGATCCCAGCATCTCATATGGTGCCCCAAGCTCACCCGAGTTATCCCTGAGTACAGAGTCAGAGATGCCCTGAACACAGTCAAGTGTGGCTCAAGAAAAAAAAAAAGTGAAAAGGAGATACAATTTCATATGAATTCAAAAAGGATCCTGGGGCAGGAGAGATAGATAGGTTTAAGATACGTGCATTTGGTCAACCCCTGGTTCTTGGAGCAGGAGAGATAGATAGGGTTAAGATACGTGCATTTGGTCAATCCTTGTTCCATCCCTGGCACCACACAGTCGCCCAAGCATCACAGGATGCAGCTTGAGAGGCCTTTGAGCACCACCTAGGTGGCCCGAGTAATTCCCAACACTTCTGGGCCTCGTAGCACTGTACTTCTGGGCCTTCACATCACACTGCCAGTCTAGTTGGTGAGAACCACTGGAAGCTGGGAGTCACCCCTCTCCAAGAAAGGGGAACCAACTTTTCATTAAATGAAGGTAAAAGCCGCAAGCTATGCTGATGATGTTATGAAGGGATTAACATAGAGCTCATTCTGATGTGCTGCTAAGATTCTGTCTACAGGGAGCAAATGAGAGAATGGGCCTGGAGTGACAGTATAGCAGGTCCATTTGTTTTTCTGTTTTTTTTTTTTTTTTGGGTCACACCCAGCGATGCTCAGGGATTACTCCCGGCTCTGCACTCAGGAATTATTCTTGGCAGTGCTAGGGGGACCATATGGGATTCTGGGAATTGAATCGGGTTGAAAGTGTGCAAGGCAAACACCCTAGCCGTTGTACTATCACTCTGGATACAGAGTCTATTTGGAGAGAAGAAATGTCCTCAAATAGATTGTGTGATGACAGTATCATTTTTTGTACATACTAACATTCAACTGCAAACCTTTATTCACTTAGTTTGTTTCTGGGTCACCCCTGGCAGTGTTCTGAGGTTGCTCCCGTGATGGACAGGCACCATTCCCACAGCACCTCAGTCTCCAGAGCATCACTGGCTGTAGCCCAGGAAGCCTCAGACCCCCACTGAGGTGGTTCTGGTGGTCCCTGGAATCACAGGGCCTAAACAGCATCACATCCTTGGGCCACAGCTCTCCACCAGGGACCAGCAGGGAAAGGGCTTGCCTTTGCAAGTACCCAGTCTGGGTTTGATCCTTGGCATCCCAAAATGGTTCCCTTAAGCCCAACAAGAGTGATCCCTGAGCCAGGAGAAACCCACAGCCACCACCAATCTGTGGCCCAAACAAGCCCCCTTTCACACACACCAAAAAACAAACCGAAACAACAACAAAACCCAAACTGTTTATCAAGCTGGCAGACAACTTCTGGGATGACCCCTGGGAAGCTTAAACACCACTTGAGAGGCACTTCCCCACCACATATTCTTATTTTTAATTCAAGAAATCTGCTCAAGAAAAAATATTGTAACTTAAAATCTTATACTAGCAACTACTCAAAAGAATGGAATTACTCAGGTCAATGCAGGCAGATCAATGGAGCATTCTTTTTTTTCTTTTTGGCTTTTTGGGTCACACCCGCAATGCTCAGGGGTTACTCCTGGCTTTGCACTCAGGAATTACTCCTACCGGTGCTTGGGGGACCATATGGGATGCCGGGGATCGAACCTGGGCCAGCACAGGCCAGCCACGTGCAAGGCAAACCTATCCGCTGGGCTATCGCTCCGGCCCCACAAAGGAGCATTCTTATGCAAGAGCAGAGAAAGCAGAGATCAACGTGCATAGTAAGTGGGCCATGCAGAACAAGAATCTAAAAGCCAGGCCACGGAAAGAACACAGCAGTTAAGGTGCAAGCACGGCCGACACGAGTTCAATCCCCAGTACCTGGTTCCCCAGACATCACTGGGAGTAGCCCTAGAGGCCCCTGGGCATCCCTGGGTATGACCCAATGGGTCTTCAAGTATTGCTGGGGTGGCCCATGTAATCTGAGCCAGTGCACGACTTGAGCAACAACACAGCGCCACTCACTGTACTGAATCACTGGCCCCAGGATCTTTAAGCACAACCTGGGGTTAACATTTCTAAAAAAGGATTAAAAGACGTGGCTGGAGTGGCAGTTCAACTGGTAGGAGATTTGCCTTGTATGCAGCTGACCCAGGCCCCATCCCTGGCATTGAAAACGGTCCCCCAAGTACTGCCAGGAGAGATTCCTGAGTGCAGAGCCAGGAGTAACCTCTGAGCATGGCCGGGTATGACCCAAAAAGGGAAGAAAAAAAAGCTATATAGCTCTATGTACATCATTTAGAGACACTTAAAACTGGTAAAAATAAAAAGCTCAGGGTTTCCTGAGCACTGCTAGAGATCTCAAAGTCACAGCCAGGAAGAGCCCGTGTGTACTGGCTGATATTGCCCAAACACCTCTCCATCATCAGAAAAAAAACAAAAACAAAACAAAAATAAAAACCCTCAAGTATCCACGAAAAGTCTAAGTTTTGAAAGTGGTTGTCTACAAATAGTTGGTCTCAGGAAGATTTTCCCCTTTTTTAATAATCTATGTGTCTGTACTGTCCAAAACAAATACATGTTATGTTTATAGTCAGAAAACAAAGGCTGATGAAATAAAGGAAAGAAGGACCTTACCTAAAGAGGTCACGTTTCCATAGTTCTCCAGCATCACATCCCAGTACAGGGCCCTCTGAATCGGGCCCAGACACGCCCACTCCTCCGAAGTGAAGCACACCGACACCTCTTCAAACATCACCAACTCCTGAAACACAAAGTATGGTGAGATCACCCACATCCCATTCTCAAAGGCTTCTTTCACTTCTGGGAAGAGAACACTATGAAGCCACGACGTGAATGATATTATCAGGGAGATCCAAGGAGACCATGAAATTCTACCTCCCCAGGGCATGGGCCTTGATTTGGAGAAGGAAACTGGACACAGGCACAGGGAGGGGAGGGCACCCCAGCCACAAGCAGGGAGTGCGGAAAGAGCCAGAATCAGAAACGCTGAGGATGACCTTACCTGGGGGTGGGCTGTTAGAAGCATAAGTGCCATTAGCTGATTTCTTGGGTTCTCTTCGTGGGAAAGGGCAGAAGCCTCCGGGGCAGGAGAATCTGAGATGATCAAAAACTAAATGTGATACTGCTGCCACGGCTGCCTACTTCTGCAGGCGGAGAGAACTCAACAACTGAGTGCAGGGCCGGAGCGATAGCCCAGCGGGTAGGGCGTTTGCCTTGCACGCGGCCGGCCTGTGCCGCCCGGGTTTGATCCCCAGCATCCCATATGGTCCCCCGAGCACCACCAGGAGTAATTCCTGAGTGCAGAGCCAGGAGAAACCCCTGAGCATCGCCGGGTGTGACCCAAAAAAGCAAAAACAAACAAACAAAAAAAAAACTGAGTGCCTAAGTTTTGCATACAGGAGGCCTGGGTTTGATAAATGGCGCCACATGCGTCCCCTGAGCACTGCCAGGAGTGACTCCTGAGAACAAAGCTGGAAACAGCCTCTGAATCAGATGTGGCCCAAAAACAAACAAACAAACAAAAAAAAAGAGGAGCTGGAGTGACAGCACAGTGGGGAGGACGTTTGCCTTGCACACGGCCAACCTGGGTCAAATCCCTGGTATCTCATATGGTCTTCTGAGTGCCGCCAGGAGTAATTCCTGACTGCAGAGTCAGGAATAACCCCCTGAGCATTGCCAGGAGTGGCTCCCACATCCCCCAAAAAAGACAAGAGACTCATAACTCTTAGACCACTTAAGACATAACTCTTAGGGGGCCAGAGAGATAATATAGCAGGTAGGGCATTTGCTTTTGCATGTGGCTGACCTGGGTTCAATCCCAGGCATCCCATACGGTCCCCGAGCACCACCAGGAGTAATTCCTGAGCGCAGAGTCAGTAGTAACCCCAGCGCATTGCCAGGTCTGACCAAAAAGCAAAAAAATAAAAGCCGTGATTCTTAGGGGACCAGAGTGACTGTACAATGGGTAGGGCATTGCACACAAGCTGACCTGGGTTTGATCCTTGGTATCTCATATGCAGAGCCAGGAGTAACCCCCCCACCCCCCACAAAAAAAAAAAAAAAAGACAAAACCTAGGCCTAGCTCTTAGGTACAAAAATGATTTACAAACCCTTTGAATGATCCTCCTCTGCAGGGTCAGACTATCACAAAGAGCCGCAATAAGAATGATAGTGCCAGAGGGGGTGAGGAAAACAGCAGCAAGAACCTAGTAAGTACTACAAGAGATTTGGACACAGGGAAGGAGAGAGGAAGCGCCTCTCGGGCAGGGGGTGAGCCACGATACGCATCCCGGATTCCAAAGCCAAGGACACTGATTAGATACCATGCAGCGGTTCATCTAGGCTGAATACCACTGGGTCAGTAAGACGATTCGGGCAAATTTCAGCTGATAAGTGGCTGTCATTGGACGTCTGCCAAAGTGCCGCTCCTGGAGCACCCATCCCATCCTGGAGAGTGTCCTGGTCCTGGATAAGGCCTGGAAGCTGGGGGAAAAAACAGGACAAAATAAGCTAGCAATTCCTGTAGCCCCAGAAAATACTCACCTAACCACCATGCACCTTTCTGTACAGAGACACCTCAAATAAGGGGAATAAAAGAGCAGAAAAGCTTTGCCTAGAGAATGGAGTTGCTCTCTGTCCCTGCCCATGGCACCAGAGCAAAATAATCTCTCAGAGGAGACTCAAGAGAGAAAGGTGGAAACAAGTCTCCACCACATCTGAGGGTGGGCTAAGGAGTGCTTTTCATTAATTAGCAACAGACATTAAGAGCACGACTTTTAGTGTGGGAGCACAAGGTAGCTAAGGTGGAGAAGGGACCAGTTTGACAATAGTTGGGAGTAGTAACGCTGGACTAGAAGTGCCTATGGAAAGTAGGTGAAGGAATATACATGATAACCCTACAATGTCTTGTTTTGCAAAACACAATGTTCAAAATGAGAAACAGAAAAACTGTTAGCCGTAGAGGCAAGTTGTAGGGTGTGGGTGGGAGGTAAACGGGGCACATCAGAGTTGGGAAATGTGCATTGGTGGAGGGATAAGTGTTGGAACACTGTGTGAGTTTTGTAATATCCTATTGCAGTGACTCAATTAAAAAAATAAAGAGGAGTATGACTTTTTAGAGCTCAGGGGAGTATAGTGGCTAAGACACACGAGACATGCACCTGTCCCAGTTTTGATCCATGGAGCCTGGGGCCTGCCAGCACCACCGGGTGTAGTCTTGGAGGTAGGTAGTCCTGGGTGTAGCCTGAGCACTGTTGCTGAGGCCCAGGTGGTCCCCACCATCACAGGGCCCTTACAGCACCACATTCTCAGCCCTCACTATTCAGTCTCCTCAGTGGTCCTCTGAGCACCACTTGGAAGCCACCCCTCCCGATTTACCAAGGGGTACATTTACTTTCCCTCCTCCTTCAACAGAAAGGACAACAGAGTGGTAGCCCAGACACTTGGCTTTGCTACTAGCTAGATGGCTGACCCAAGGCAATCCAGTGATCAACGCATCTTGTTTTTTGAATAAGGATCACTCCTTGTTCACTCCTAGGTAGGTAGGGAGCTGAGTACAGCGGAGCCACACCCAGTTGCTTTGGAAGGAGGAATGTGGTGCCAGGATGGAACTGTCTCACATGTGCCAGGCATGTTACTCTATCGATGGCCTGAGCTAGCTCCTTGGTCCCCACTCTTTTCATTATTGTTGTGGGTCAATCTGCTGATGTTCCTGAGAGCCGTGCACTGAGAGGGCTTCATATATGGAAGGCCTGTCATCTACTGTGGCCCTTGCCTCCATTTTTTTTCACTCTTTATTATTTAGGGGTGGAGTGGTGGGAGGGGGAAGATGCTGCAATCAGTGCTCAGGGGGCCCGGGGCTCCTTCCAGTGCTACTCAGCTTGGCTGTGCCGATGGAGCAGTTAGGGTCAGTGATGCAGAGCCGTGGGGAGCACACAGCGCCAGGGACGGAACTTGGGGCTTCTGCATGCTGCCAATGGAGCAGTTAGGGTCAGTGATCGGGCCGTGGGACCACACGCCCAGGGACGGAACCAGACATGCTGCCCCAGCCCTTTGCGCCATCTCCCAGGTCCTGCTTCCAATTTCTCATCAAATTAAGATGATAGTGGCTTGTAATAAAATTCTTCATCTTCTTGTTTAAACAAATAGCCCCTCATTCCTTTGTGCCACTTTTTTTTTTTTGGTTTTGGTCACACCCGGCAATGCTCAGGGGTTTCTCCTGGCTCTGCGCTCAGGAATCACTCCTGGCGGTGCTCGGGGGACCATATGGGATGCCGGGATCAAACCCGGGCGGCATGGGCCGGCCGCGTGCAAGGCAAACGCCCTACCTGCTGGGCTATCGCTCCGGCCCCTTTGTGCCACTTTCAAACTGAAGTTATGTCTCTATATATATATATTATATTTTTTTTTTTTGCTTTTTGGGTCACACCCAGCAACGCTCAGGGGTTACTCCTGGCTCTGCACTCAGGAATTACTCCTGGCGGTGCTCGGGGGGCCATATGGGATGTCGGGGATCGAACCTGGGCCGGCATGGGCTGGCCACGTGCAGGCAAATGCCCTACCCGCTGGGCTATCGCTCCATTTCTTAAATAGAAATGGTTCAAATGGGCCACAGATGGATAGAAACCTTACACATATTGAAAAAATATAATTTTAATTATATTCTTATATAAACCCTCACTTTATTTTTTAAAATTTTATTTATTTTTGTGTCACACTGGCAGGTGCTCAGGAGTTACTCCTGGCTCTGCACTCAGGAGTTACTCCTGGTGATACTCAGAGGACAATATGGGATGCCAGGGATGGAACCTGGGTCACCTGAGTACAAGGCAAATGCCCGACCCTCAGTGTTATTGCTCCGCCCCCAAGACCTCACTGTAACGGAAACAGTAAATCTTTCTCAGAAACTAAACATCTCTATCAACCTCTCGGGATTTGTGTATGTTTCAGGGGCATCCTAAGCAATGCTCATAGGAGTTGGAAGGGGCCACTCGGGTAATGCTCAGCAGTCAGGCTGGGCAGTTCACTGCCTGAATCCAGCACTGCTGGGCAACTCCAAGGTCACATCTGGCAGGGCTTGACTTGAAGATCCTCCCGGGTTACACCTGGCAGTGTTTGGTGGTCATGTAAGGCTCAAGCTCAAATGTCACATGCAAGGCATGCACTCAGCCCTTTGAATGGTCTCCCCAAGCGAAACCATGCCACTCCCCCAATTCTTAGTCTATTGGGAAGGTCTTGCCAGATCAAGACCACCTTTCTTTTGGAAGGGGGCTTTTTGGGTCACACCCGACTATGTTCAGTGGTTACTCCTGGCTATGCTTGGGGGTCCATATGGGATGCTGGGAATCAAACCCGGGTCAGTCACGTGACCTGGTCAGGCAAAGACCCCTACCTGCTGTGCTATCACTCCGGCCCCCTCAACACTTCTTGCTATCCAGCTGCCTTTTATAATGCAGGCTAACATCATCATTTCAAACAGACATGCAAATAGTTCAGATGCTTCTGATTTAGGGAACACTTAGCTATAGGTATATTATGTTCTTCAGGCTCTTTTACCCAACTCAGAACTAGCAAGGATCCCCTGGGGGGTGTCACAGCACAGGCAGTGCCTCTACAATGATTCTAAATAATGCTCAAAGGCCCTAATCACACATCCATTTCTCTGCAGATATCTGATGTTCTGAATGGTGCATGAACTCACTGCTTGAGTCAGCAGCAGGGTTGCCAATGTGCTATAAACTCATTAAAAATCGCAGGACCCGCTAGCCCTGATCAATTCTCTACCCTCTCCTTTCTCACTTTTAGTGTTGGTCCATCCAGGTCTTTCTGCAGCTCCTCTACCAGGGCCACAGCCTCCTCCCACCATTCCCAGGGCGATGGATCTGCACCCAGGTCCGAATCTCCCCAGGCAAGATGCTTAAGAACTGCTCTAGAACAAGGAGCTCCAGGATCTGAGCCTTGGTGCGTGCTTCTGGCCTCAGCCACCGTCGACAGAGCTCCCTGAGCCGGCTGAGCGCCTCCTGGGGGCCAGAGGTGTCATGGTATCGTAAGCGTCTGAAGTGCAGGTGGGACGTCTCCCAAATGGAGGAGCTGTTCCCTTGGAAGCTTGTCCCCCATTTCCAGGTATCATCTTTTCCTTTAATGAGACCTTCCTGTCTCAGAGCACTGTGGGCCCCATTTTCCCTTGTCATTGTCGTCATTTAAGAAACGGCTCCTCTGCAGGCACTCTCAATTCTTGACTTCCTAAAGCTTGAAGCGTATCATCTGCAAGACCTGAAAAATGATTGTTAAAGTTAATTATGACAAATAACAAGTTCCCCCTGTCTTCTCTCATTGATGAAGTAAAACTCCCTGAACATAATGGTCTAGTTGCAAGGTGAGAGCCTTTTTTTTCTGCTAAGAGCCATTTGGGTGTTTATAGTATCATTCCTGGGCCATAAGATACAGACAGATGGGCCACAGGCAGCCAATGAGAAGCACACGCATACATCTGCCCCATCATGTTCCAGGCCCAGACCACAGGACTCTATGGGACTTAGTAGGTTCTTAAGCCAGAGTCCCCAGTACTGCAAAAACCCTTTCCCCGCTGTACTTTTTCTCTAGCCCAAAACAGAATTATTATTTTGTATTTCATTTTCCCAACCCTTCTCTGTACCAATTTAGATCACAGGCTAGAATCAACTATAATTTGTTCTTTATATATACTATGTTGTAAACGTAACATTAACTATTTGTTGGGTTTTTTTTTTTTTCTGGGGGCGGAAGGGGGTATACCTAACTACTCAGGAATTGCTTCTGGCTCTGTGCTGAGCTGGTCTTCAGGGACCATGTTTGGTACTGGGGATCAAACCCAGGTCAGCTGTATGTAAAGCAAGAGCCTTTCTGCTGTATTCTCTCTCTGGCCCTCTTCATCATTTCTTATGTTATCCCAGAGCTGGAAACAGAAAGGCTTACTGGAAAACAGAGAACAAGGAAATTCTCCAGCTGGAGAGGAACTTAGTATAGGACTGAATTGGGGGCGGGCGATAGCCCAGCAGGTAGGGCGTTTGCCTTGCGTGGCCAGCCCATGCCGGCCGGTTCGATCCCGGCATCCCATATGGTCCCCGAGCACCACCAGGAGTAATTCCTGAGTGTAGAGCCAGGAGAAACCCCTGAGCATTGCCGGGTGTGACCCCCTCAAAAAAAAAAAAAAGGACTAAATTCAAGTCATCATTATTTCTAAATGAATGAATCCATTCATAATTAATTCCCTATTTGTGAGGTATATAAGTTACCTACAATTTTTATTGCACTAAAAGAACGTCCTTGCCAGTTAATTTTTAGTTACATCTTTGCTTTGTTTTTGTTTCTGGCCATATCCGCTATGCTCTGTGCACTACTGGCTCTGTGCTCAATGATCACTTCTGGCAGTGCTCGAGGGTATATTGGAGATCTGGGGTCAGTCCATGATACCTGTATGTCCCCTGAGCATCTTACCATGGGTGACCCCTCAATATCACTGAGTATGGCCTAAAAACAAAACAAAGCTAGAAAAAGAAAATACAGGGTTAAAGCTCTAGCCCTGCAACCTACCAACCCTGCTGGACCCCAACATATGGTTTTCCAAGCACTGCCAGAAGGGTCACTCCTGAACACAGAGCCAGGAATTAAACCCTGAGCACCATTGGGTGTGACCTAACTCAAATTCCCTATCTCCCTCTGCCTGTGGTCCCAAACGCCCCTCAAAAAACCCAAAAACGCAACAATGAGCTACTACTACACACCTATCAATAGAGCCAGAGTGCGGTACACAGACAGTAACAAATGCTGAGGAGGCTATGAAGCGACAGGAGCCCTCGTTTACTGCTGGCATAAACGCAAGGTGGTGCACCTTTGGGGGGACAGCATGATACTCTTTACTACACTGGACATATATCTACCACACAATGCAGCAATCACACTTTTGGTATTCACTCAAAGAAGCACAGAAAAACCTGCACACAGATATTTCTATCAGCTTGCCAAAACCAAGATGGATTTAAGGGAATGGATGAACTGTGGTACATCCAGACAAAAAATGATCCAATAATAAAAAAGAAACCTGGGGGCAGAGATATAGAAGAGTGGGCAAGGTGCTTGCCTTGCACGCACCCTAGAAAAGCATTTTGTTTTTGTTTTGCAAAGAAAAGAAAGGCTTTGTTGCAAGAAATGCAAGAAAAGACATTGTGAACCGGTCAATGACTGCAGCCACTTTGTTTGAGTCTAGGCAATATACATGTTTCCTGAGCACCACCAGGAGTGACTGCTGAATGCAGAGTCAAGAGTAACCCCGGTATGGCACAAAAACCAAACCAAAACAAACATGAAAAGACAAGAAGGAAACTCACAAGGCATGTTGCCAAGTGAAAGAAATCTGAATGAAAAGGGCCAGAGCAATAGCACAGCCGGTAGGGCGTTTGCCTTGCACGCAGCTGACCCAGGTTTGATCTCCGGCATCCCATATGGTCCCCGAGCACCGCCAGGAGTAATTTCTGAGTGCAGAGCCAGGAGAAACCCCTGAGCATCGCCAGGTGTGACCAAAAAGCAAAAAAAAAAAAAAATCTGAACGACATTTGTACAATTCCAAATACACGAAGTTCTGGGAAAAGCAAAAGTACAGAAACAATACAAAGAGAAAAGGAAGGATGAAAAAAAGGCTGAGTTGGGAATTTTTAGGGATGCAAAACTGCAGGAAACTCCTTGATAACCAAATCCTAAAGTGGTATTGTTTGCTTCTTTAAAAGTTAAAAAGTTTGTGAAGCAATGGGGGGGGGGGAGATAGAATGATTAGCTCAAGGCGACTTCACAGTTAAGATGTGGGAGTAAAATCTGAATTCATGCTGAGTCTTAAAAGGCTGGCAAGACAAGTTCTATGCTAAATTACAGGTTCCAAACTCGTCTTCTTTAACAGTTCTTACTTGGGGAAACAGCGGACAAGAAAACAGAGACTGCAATCATTGGTGGTTCGCAATGCCTTTTTCTTGCATTTCTTGCAACAAGGCTTTTTCTCTGCAAAACAAAACAAAATGCTTTTTCTTGACAACAACAGCATTTATTCCAAGTTTAAGGTCTTAGGACTTAACATTAAAATGCACGCGCACACACACACACACAACTTCTCTGAAAGGACACGTCTGGGTGGAGTAAATGTGCCTTTTAAAATATCATTAGGTGTTGTAACACATGGCTGAAACCAATCGCTAACAACTTTGTAAGTGTGTATCTCACTGTAATTAAAAAGACGCTACATGATGAGATTAAGAGATGGCAATTAGCCCATCCGTTAAGCAAAACATAAGGGGAAAAATCTCCGAAGTCGCAGCAGTGGGTTCAGGAGTCCCTCTGCATGAAGCGCCACACCCGGGCAAGAGCAGAGAGGCCCGGGCCGGGGATCCCCGCTAGCCGGGCGGCGGTTCTCAGGCGCGATCCATCCCGAAGCCGGGGACCCGGCAGCCACACGCTGACCCGCACCGGCTGTCAGCGCCCCAGCCGGCCGCCACCCCGCCCGCCACCCCCCAGTGCGGAGGCTCCGCGGCCCACCCGCTCACCAGGGGCTCCGCCGCGGCCCCGGCCGTGGGTCCCGCAGCCCCGGCGCCCGGACGCGGGGAGGTGACAAGGAAAACGGACGCAACGGCAGCTGAGGCCCGGAATAATGGCTGACCCACGGCCCTCGCGACTTCCGGTGGCCCATGGTGGGACGCCCCCTCTTCCCACCCCCCCTACTCTCTAGGAAACTCCGTCTCTATGGTTCCTTGCTTCTCCCGGAGGCGACTAGGAGGACTCACCTACCTGGGCCTTTGGGGCTTCTTGATCCCAGCCAGAGCGGGGTGGGGGGTGAGGAGGTGGGAGTGGGGTTGGAGTGGGTGTTGCTGCAGCGTCCCAGACCTCAGGGCGCTTGCTACCTCCTGAAGGAGATCAAGCATCTTTTTTTTCTTTTGGGTCACACCTGGCAATGCTCAAGGGTTAGTCACTCCTGGCTTTGCACTTAGGACTTACTCCTGGCAGTGCTCAGGGGACCATATGGGATGCCAGAGATCGAACCCAGGTCGGCCTCATGCAAGGCAAACGCCCTACCCGCTGTGCTATCGCTCTGGCCCCAGGAGATCAAGTATCTTGACCAGCACCCTCTGAGTTGGTCTGGAAGATGGCTCTTGAACACAGGCGACTTTGGAGAGGCACCCAAAGTAGTTCATCTGAAGCCAGTCTAGTATCTTGGTAACTAATGGCTGAAAACGGGGGTGGAAGAAGCAGGACTTTTGAGTATTGGGAATTAACGCAGGTATTTCCGTGAAGGGAAGTTTTTCTAGATACTGTGTTGAGTCAGATATTAAAAACAATGCCTGCTTAAAGCAGAGGCCATCTGCATTTTCTTCCAGTGACTTCTGCTCAGCCGACTTTCTGATGAGTAACGGGCCTGACTGTCCTGCCTGCCCCCCATGCTGTGTGGACACCATGCTGTCTCAGGCCTCCTGGCTTTCTCTGAAGCATAACCAGGAAAGAAGTGGGCGAGAATATCTGTGCAGACACCCCTGAGAGAATGACGAATCAGACTTGTAGCAGGGCAGTGGCTGGAGTGATAATATAGTGGAGAAGGCACTTACCTTGCACTTGGCCCACAGAGGTTCAGTCCCCAGGACCCCATGCTGATCCCCTAAGCCCCACCAGAAGTGATCCCTGAGCACAGAGCCTTGAGCCTCACTGGGTGTGGCCCAGAAAGCAATCTCATGGGCTTTGTGTAACCTGTCCTTCAAGACCGTCCCTGCTAGGCCGCCGTGGAGACTGACCTTATCCTGGAGGTAAACTAGAGGCTGGCTGGGTCCGGGAATAACTAGGGGTGACCCAACACAAAACCTGGCGTCTTCAGCTTTCCCTCTGCAAAACCTTGGCCAGGAAAGTTTCCTGGAGGAGACTGCTGGAAGGGTATATTCTGTGAATTACAAATCTAGGCCAGTAGCCATATCTGAAGAGGGGATTTTGGAAGTCAGGAACTCACACATTTTCACTTTCTCATGAACTAAATCGGCATAATGATTTCTGGCCCTTGTTATGATGTGACAGAAACCAGCCTTTCATGATCAGTAACCTTGACCGAGGTAACTACATTCCCCATATTTGACTTAAGATGCTTGGCATCCCTCTCCCCATTTCCTCTGTGAATCATGCAATGTTGGAAAGGACTGAATCTCTGTAAGATTATACTGTGGAACTAGAAATATTAGGAAGGTTAAAGCACATCCCTGCATGTGGCCAGGCCCTACTCCATCCATAGAACCATATGGTCCCCTGAGCACCGCTGGTGGGGCCCTAGCGAATCTCGCTCGCACCACGGGGCTGGCTCCAGGTGATCCACAGCACCGTAGGTCTTGAGCAGCAGCATATCTGGGGCTGTTGCCTTGGACTGCTGGCACAGTGGGCCAAGAATCCTTGAGAAGGTACACAGAAAAAAACCCCTAATACCCCCTAAAAATGTTGAGGATAAATGAAGCAACCCATTCTTAATCATTCTTGAAGTAAATCAGAATGTCCATGGCAATAATGGCATACTTACAAAGAGGAATGGCTGAATGAACATGGGGAGGTGCTGAGTGTTGCCAGATAGTCTCAGCCAGGAACTTAGTGTTTCAGATATTGGTTAAGATATGCAAAGGGGGCCTGGGAGTGTTCAGAAGATGGTAGAATGGGCCTTGAACATGCTTGGCCCCAAGTTAGATCTCCAGCCCTGATAAGGATGGCCCTGGTGGCCCTCAGCACCTTTGGGCCCAAGCAGAACCACGTTACGGGGCCCTAACACTGAACCCGGAGGCCCATCTCCCATCTCCTCCCCCCCCCCAAATTGCAGAGGCCTTCTCAGAGAGCTGGACACGCAAGTAGGTGCAGCTGGAGAAGGCCTGCAACACTGACTGCTGGCATCCTCTGTACTCCTGGGGTTTTCCTCAATGATAAAAGGGGACAAGAACTAGGTAAGAGCCTCAGCTCGTCCTGACTGAGCTACGCTTAGGAGCCTCCATCTTTAAAAAATCTACTCCAGGGGCGGAGCGATAGCCCAGCGGGTAGGGCGTTTGCCTTGCGCGGCCAACCTGTGACGACCTGGGTTCGATCCCCGGCATCCCATATGGTCCCCGAGCACCGCCAGGAGTAATTCCTGAGTGCAGAGCCAGGAGTAACCCCTGAGCGCCCGCGGGTGTGACCCAAAAAGCAAAAAAAAAAAAAAAAAACTACTCCAGGAGCCGGAGCGACAGCACAGTGGGTAGGGCTTTTGCCTTGCACGCGGCTGGCCCATGCCGCCCGGGTTCGATTCCTGGCATCCCATGTGGTCTCCTGAGCACCGCCAGGAGTAATTCCTGAGTGCAGAGCCAGGAGTAACCCCTGAGCATTGTCGGGTGTGACCCAAAAAGAAAAAAAAAATCTACTCCAGGAGCCGGAGCGATAGCACAGTGGGTAGGGCATTTGCCTTGCACGCAGCCGACCTGGGTTCCATCCCCAGCATCCCATATGGTCTCCCAAGCAACGCCAGGAGTAATTTCTGAGCGAAGAGCCAGGAGTAACCCCTGAGTGCCGCTGGGTGTGACCAAAAAAGCAAAAAAACAAACAAACAAACAAAAAACCCTCCATAAATGGGGGATGTCTGGCAGTACAAAGGCAGGGAATACTAATTGCAAACTCCTTTCTTTATTTAATTTTATTTCAAAGCACATGGGGGGGCCGGAGCGATAGCACAGCAGGTAGGGCATTTGCCTTGCATGCAGCTGACCCGAGTTCGATCCCTGGCATCCCATATGGTCCCCCAAGCACTGCTAGGAGTAATTCATGAGTGATAGAGCCAGGAGTAACCCCCTGAGCATCGCCGGTGTAACCCAAAATAGCAAAAAAACCCAAAACAGGACAGGAAGGAATGAGGTCATGGAGACTGCAGCCAAATTTTGCTGTGACTTTGAAGTAGGACAAAATAAATACGAGGTTACAGCTGTGCCCACCAACTTGCAACCATGAGGCTGCAAAGCCGAGCTGCTGAAACTGATGCTTGATAACTGGTGGGCTGCCAAACAAAATCTGGAACTACTTACCTCTAGCCTTCCCCTTACATAGATCATCAATGTCAAAATTTAAGTTACTAGTATTTGGTTCATGTAATCATAAAACATCCTAAAATGCTACCTTAGTTAAAACTTCTGCCGAGTCAGCTATGTAGAGGCACTGTGCCAGGGTTGTGTACGTAAGCTCTGGCTCTTTTTCTCTGACAGGTTTACCACACATACATCCACCCAATCCTCCCAACCCAGTGAGGTAGGTAGTTAAAGCAAGCTCACAGGTATGTAACCGGTTCAAAACTGACAAGTGGGGCCACAGAAATAGTGAAAGTAAGGAATTTACCTTGCATGTGGCTGACCTGAATTCTATCATCATCATCCTATAGGATCCTCTGGGCTCTGCCAGGAGTGATCCCTGAGTGTAGGGCCAGGAGAAAGCCCTGAGCATTGCCAAGTGTGTCCCCAATACAAAAACAAAGGGGCCAGAGTGATAGAACAGTGGGGAGTGCATTTGCCTTGCATGAGGCTGACTCAGGTTTGATCCCTGGCATCCCACATGGTCCCTTGGGCACCACCAAGAGGATCTCCTGAGTGCAGAGCCAAGAATAACCCCTGAGCACAGCTGGGTCTGACTCAAAAAAGCCAAAAAAAAAAAAAAAAGCGTAAAAACCACTCCAAATCGGCAAGATTAAGCATGGCAGACTAGGGTTAGACATATGGCTCTGAACCCAAAGTCTGTTCTTTTAGCTACCAAGCTCTGTTAATCAGAATCTTCCCTTGTTTTAGGTTCTGCTGATTCAATAAGTATGTTATGGACTGGAAATTTTTTCAGTATTATAAGGGCACAAAATTTTCTGGTCTATTCCATATATACCAAAGAGATTCAGTCTAGGTGGTTCATCTTGGTTTTTTATTTTGCCAGACCTGGTGGTGCTCAGGGCTTACTCCTGGCTCTGTTGTGCTCAGGTATCACGTCTGGCTTGAAGGGGCTTGAGGGACCATATGTGACTCTGGGGATGGAGCCAGGGTCAGTCACATGAAGGACAAGTGCCTTATCCGCTGTACTCTCTCTCTGGCCCCTAATTTTTTTTTTGTGGTGCCAGGGGGTTAAACTCAGGCCTTATTCCAAAGCATGAACTGTAACAAGTCATATACTCAGCTCTAGGTGTTCTTAATTATTTGCAGATACTTCTACAGCCAAGAGGAGACTGCAGCCAATTTTTTCTGTTTTATTAATCTAATGGTAATTTAGTTACTTATTATAAGAGCAATAAAGTCTGCCTGTCTTAAAACTGCACAAGACCAACAACTAGTGTCTATAATTTTATTAAACAGGACACAGGCTCTTAAAAGGACATGATTTGCTCATGGTTCCACAGTTACTAAGTTACTAAATGTCCAAGACTTCCAGTTCTACATGACTGTTCAATGAAAATGATCACAGAATCAATTGCATTTTTAACCATACTTCCCTATTGGGCTGATTGGCACGTGATAGGGTCCAAGAAATGTTACTGGTGCCCGGCGAGCAAATCGATGGTACGGGATTCCAGTGATCAAGTGATAAAAGTAATACATTCTCATTGTAGAAAATCTAGAAAACATAGAAAAGTATAAAGAGAAAAATAGAAATTACCTATAAATCTATCATCCAGAGTTAATTACTACCAACATTTTGGTTTAATATTATTTCATTCCCTTTTTGTCCCTATGCATAAATACTTTTATTTTTTCTTCTTTTTTTTTTTTTTTCCTAGGGTCAGACCCGGCAATGCTCCTGACTCAGCACTCAGGAATTACTCTTGGCAGTACTCGGGAGACCATATGGGATGCCTGGGATTGAACCGGGTTGGATGCGTGCAAAGCAAACGCTGCCTTCCCAGCTGTACTATCGCTCAGGTCCCGAATGAATGCTTTTTCAAACGCACATCACTGTGTTTTCTTCCTTTCTATTTTTCACTTTATTCAAACCATTTACCCACTGATATTCACTGTTCTTTGAAAATGCTCACAAGGGCCACAAAATCTCCTGCAGACAGGTCATCATTCATTTAAACCCTAACGGTTGAAAGTCTAGTTTTCTTCCTCCAGTGGTATACCATGTTTGAGTGAATCACTGTATCACTGTTTTCCCGTAGTTCATCGATTTGCTCGAGTGGGCACCAGTAACATCTCCATATGTCCTGTCACAAGCAAGGGTAGCCCAAGGGCATCTGCTTGCTCCAGGGACAGGAAGAGCCTCAAACCATTCTCAGGTCATGGAATTGAGGTCCATAATTGTTACTAGTTTTTGGCATAACAAATAAAACACGGGTAGCTTGCCAGGCTCTGATTTTGAGTGAATATTCCTTATTAATCTTTATCTACTTTGGCTATATTCTTGCATGAAATCTTAGAAATAGGGTTAGAGTTGATGATGCTAAAATATTTCTTTTCCAGAAACTAGCAGTTAGGTCTATGACCTACAAGATTTACGATGAGGTCGATGAGGTTTCTTTCTCCTCATTATGTTTTCTCTGATGTTGAATAAGCTGTGAGCTATACCGATAGGCTTTCCCACACTCACCACATTTATAGGGCTTCTCCTTAGTATGGGTCCTCAAATGGAGAATAACTTGAGAAGTTTGCCTGAAGGTTTTTCCACATTCATTACACTTATAGGGTTTCTCTCCAGTGTGAACTCTCTGGTGGTCAATGAGGTTTCGATTAGAAGTAAAAAGCTTTCCCACACTCGTTACATTTGTAAGGTTTCTCTCTACGATGAAGTCTCTGATGCTCACTAAGGGTCTTCCTCAAAATAAAAGCCTTCCCGCACTCATCACATTCATAAGGCTTCTCTCCTGTGTGAATTCTCTGATGGTCCATAATCTTTGTATTAGAAACACATGTTTTTCCACACTCCTTACATTTGTAAACTTTTTTCCCTTTATGCATTCTCTGATGTTGAGTGAGGTTTGAACTCCGACTAAAGGCTTTCCCACATTCAATACAAGTGTAGGGTTTCTCCCCGGTGTGAACCCGGTGGTGTGAAATAAGGCCGGAGCTTCGACTGAAGGCTTTCCCACACTCCTTACATTCGTAAGTCTTCTCCCCACTGTGGATTCCCTGGTGTCGGATGAGGTGTGACTTACCACTGAAACATTTACCACATTCATTGCACGTGTAGGGCTTCAGGCCAGTGTGGATTCTCCGATGGACAACAAGGTTGGAGCTGTGACTGAAGGCTTTTCCACATTCCTTACACTTATAGGGTTTCTCTCCGTGTGGATTCGCTCGCACGGTGAGGTTTGCACTCTGACTGAAGGTTTTCCCACACTCTGCACAGACGTACTGTTTCTTATCAGCCTGAATGCTCTCATTTCCAGGATCAGAGCACCAGTTACCATCTTTTTTCAGATTCTTGGGCACTTGCTTCTGGCAGTGTTTTGTTGTCGTGGACAGTCTTACGTCTGAAGCTTCTTGTCATTCTCCTCATTTTCACTTGCTTGGGGGCATCCCACAGGCCTTTCAGAGGGACTGTCTACATGCTGCAGTACTGCTTCTGAAGCATTCACTCGAAAACATTCTGATTTCTGGTTGTGAAAAGATTCTGATTTTTCGGGTGATTGTTTGGAACCAACATCTCCTCACTCCCAGTATCACCATCTGACCGGGAGAAACAGAAACTGCTCATTACCTGTTCTCTACAGTAAAGAAAGGAGACTTATTCAAGGGAACAAGACATGGCAAAGCAGAAGGTCTCACATGGAAACATAAATGTTCAGAGGAAGGGAGAACTGGATTTAAAAAAGAAAGATTAAAAAAAAGATGGGGCTGGAGCGATAGCCCAGCGGGTAGGGCATTTGCCTTGCACGCGGCCGGCCTGTGCCGCCCGGGTTCGATCCCTGGCATCCCATATGGTCCCCCGAGCACCGCCAGGAGTAATTCCTGATTGCAGAGCCAGGAGTAACCCCTGAGCATTGCCGGGTGTGACCCAGAAAGAAAAAAAAAAAAAAGATAAACCAGGATAGCACAAAAGCCAAGGAAAAGACCAATAATAGAAAGCAGGGGTTAACTAACAGAAACCCAACAAGTCCAGCATCAGAAAAAGAAATGTTTAGCATAAAATCTACTCTGCTTTTCTTCCTGTTTCATAATTGGCTCCCCAGAATGAAGCTCTTTAACTTCCAATCTGTTCGTAGAAGAAATAAACAGAAAGAGGGGCTGAAGAGACAGACAGTACAGTAGGTAGGGCATTTGCCTTGCCGGGGCCAACCAGCTTCAATCCCCAGCACCCACATGGTTCCCCCAGCTTGCGAGGAGTGGTCCCTGAGTGCAGAGCCAGGAACAAGCCCTGAGCACCACCGGGTATGGCCCTAAAACAAACAAAAAAAGAGAAGGAAAGAAGCATCCTGAGTTTGGAAGCTCTAATAACCAATCATCAGATCAGTTTGGTTTTCAGTTCTTTGGTCCCGGGCCACACCCAGCAGTGTCAGGGTTTACTCCGTGCTGTGTTCAGGGATCACTCCTGGCAGGGCTTGAGGGGCCATATCAGCGCTGAGGCTTTGAGAATCTTGGTTGGCCTTGTGCAAGGCAGATGTCTTTACCTGCTGTGCTACAGTTCTGGCCTCTGGGTCTCAGTTCTCGCTGGCCGATTCGCCTAGCACCAATGATATAGTAGTGACTTGCACTAGCACTAAGACAGGTGCTTAAGAATAGTCTCATAGAATAGCTAACTAGTATGTTTTGAATTAAACACACAGAGACACACACATCCCTTACTAGTACTTTTAAAAGTGAGACATGTTTATCTGTCTTTAAATGTATAATTATTTTATTTAGGAAATATGGGTAATTTTTATGGGGGTAGGGGGTTGCTCAGGGGTTAATCCTGGCTCTACACTCAGGGATCACTCCTAGTGGTGCTCAGGGGACCATATGGGATGCCGGGATTGAACCTGGGCCAGCACAGGCCAGCCACATGCAAGGCAAACACCCTACCCGCTGGACTATTGCTCCGGCCCCTGATATATATATTTTTTTCTTTTTGGGTCACACCAGCTATGCTCAGGGTTTACTCCTGGCTCTGCACTCAGGAGTTACTCCTGGTGGTGCTTTCGGGGACCATATGGGGATGCCGGGGATCAAACCCGGGCCGGCATGGGCCAGCTGCACGCAAGACAAACGCCCTACCTGCTGGACTATCACTCGGGCCCCAATATTTGTTTTTTTAAATAATAAAAACATGGGGCAGAGCTGCTACTTGCTCTCCCTGTGCCCAGCCGCTCACAAGGAGCCCAGGAGAGATGGCGGGTTTTAGCCCTGGCACGCCAGCCCAGCAGAGCCTTGCAACAAGCCAGAGCGACCCCCCCCACTCCATGAGGGCCTCCATTTTCCACATCTGGACTTCTCTCTCGTCAGAACTCCACCCAGCAGACCAGCCTATCACAGTCCGGCTCATCGAAATCCACCCTGCTGCAGTCTTTTTTAAACCGGCCCAGGTATGCTGATCCAGAGACAGACATGGGGGCAGAGCTGCTACTTGCTCTCCCTGTGCCCAGCCGCTCACAAGAGCCCAGGAGAGATGGCGGGTTCTAGCTCTGGCAAGCCAGCCCAGCAGAGCCTTGCAACAAGCCAGACGACCCCCCCACTCCATGAGGGCCTCCATTTTCCACATCCGGACTTCTCTCTCGTCATGCTGGACTTAGAGATGACTGCAAGAGTATGCTACCCGCACGGCAGAGCCTGGCAAGCTACCCGTGTTGTATTTGATATGCCAAATACCAGTAACAATTATAGACCTCATTCCAGAATGGATTGTGGCTCTTTATGTTCCTGGAGCAAGCAGATGCCCTTGGGCTCTACTATCATGAGACAGGACATATGGAGATGTTACTGGGGCCCGCTCGAGCAAATCGATGAACAGCGGGAAGACAGTGACAGTGACAGTGAAATAATAAAAAACCCCACACCATGAGGGCCGCCATTTTCAACGTCTAGACTCCACAGCTCGTCAGAGCTCCACCCAGCAGAAAAGCTGATCACAAGCCCTCCTTGTCAGAGTCCCACCCTACAGTAGTCTATTTCAAGCCCAGGTATGCCTGATCCAGAGACTCATATACATGGGGCAGAGCTGCTACCCAGGTGCTCTCCTTGTGCCCAGCTGATCATGAGGCACCCAGGAGGGAAGGCGGGTTCTAGCCCTGTCCCACCATACCAGCAGAGCCTTGCACGAAGCCAGAATAACCCCCCAAATCATGAGGGCCGCCATTTTCAACATCCGGACTCCACAGCTTGTCAGAGCTCCACCCAGCAGAAAAGCTGATCTTTCCCCATCTTGCGCAGCCACTTCATCAATAAATGCATGAGATGAAAGGCTACTACAAGAGTATCCCACCCACATGGCAGAGCCTGTCAAGCTACCTGTGTCATATTTGATATGCCAAAAACCAGTAACAATTATAGACCTCACTCCCATGACCTGAAGGAATGGTTTGAGGCTCTTCATATTCCTGGAGCGATGGATGCCCTTGGGCTACACTAGCATGTGACAGGACCTATGGAGATATTACTGATGCCCGCTAGAGCAAATCGAAGAACAACGGGAAGACAAGTGATACAAGTGATACAAGTGAATGGATGACTAAGATTCTGTCTTCTGGGTCAGAGAGAAAGAACAGCAGGGAGGGCACTTGCCTTGCTCGTGTCTGGCCTGGGTTTGATTCCCCAGTATCCCATGTGGTCCCTCAGCACCATCACGAGTCAACCCTGAGTAAGTCCTGAGCACTGATGAGTTTGGCGTCTAACCAAAACAAAACAAGACAAGAGTTCATCTTCTGACCTAAGTTCAGGCCTTGCGAACAAAGTCCCTATCTATATTTCTGGTTTCAGCCTGTCTTGATAAAGATCACAGGATTTCCTGACATTGGAGCCTAGTCATAGCCTGCTCTGTAGTGGATCCAGCCATACAGGTTCCATCTGTTCTCTCTGCATGGAGTTATCTTTCTGCCAGACTAAATCTGCTGGTGAACACAAAGGTGAATTGAGAGAAAGAGTTAGTGAAAGCATGTGTCCAAGGAAATTTTCAACATTTTGCTGGGCAAAATGATAAAGTATTTAAATATAGCCAAAGGGACTTTTATTTATGGGACAATAAAACCAAGAGGACCTGATACATAAAACCAATGCTAGGATTGAGGTGCCAATTTCCCAAGTTGGCATGCATAGTAAACATAGAAGATCTCAAATCTACAGGGGCTGAGTCATAAAAGAAAACTGAAAGATGCCTCCCTGGCACTAACACAACTCTATTTTTTAAATTATGCTGTTTTCCAGGCCTATCTATATTCATAATTACAAAGTCCTAAATATAAGATAGATATCATTATGCACACTATTTCATGAACATAATTTTATTATGTACTTTCTCACATTGTTAATCTTCCTTTGATCATTTTCGATACACAATATACCAATAATTGAGCTCAAGATAATCACACATTTTTACTAGTATTAGACAGTTCTGTTGTTTCCAGTAGTTTAACTAATATCAATAATGTTATCATGGTCAGTCACTCTACAAAGTTTCCTTACTATTGAAATGTATTCCTTGGAAAAGAGGGTCAGAGTGAAATTATTTTGCAGTATTATCTATCTGTATTGTATTTGATATGCCAAATACCAGTAACAATTATAGACCTCATTCCCATGACCTGATGGAATGGTTTGAGGTTCTTTATGTTCCTGGAGCAAGCAGATGCCCTTGGGCTCTACTAGCTTGAGACAGGACATATGGAGATGTCACTGGTTGCCCACCGAGCAAATTGATGATGAACGGGAAGACAGTGATACAGTGATTATCCACTGCCTTTCAAAAAGTTTGACCAATTTCTATAATCTCATCGCTTTCTGAAAAAAAATTTTTTTTTTGCAGTGTCAGAGATTGAACTCAAGACTTCTGTATGCAAACATGCGCCAGGCATAGCCCTGGCCCTGTCTCAAAACTTTCTAATAAATTGAATCATACTCTTTTAGAGAGGGATAAAGCCCAATGGTGAGTACTCAAGCCTTTGGGTACTGAATATAGATAGGCCTGAGTACTCAAGAAGCTTAATGCATATTGAATTTTTCATTACAGAAGGGGGAAGGGGAATATATTTAGCTCCGATGCAGACTCATCCTTGAGATGTGAAGAGTAAGCAGAGAAAATGGTGGGGATGTGGGAGGATTCTTGCAAGAATCCTCACATCAAGTTGCTGCTACCAGTCCTGACCAGACAAGAGCAAGCAACACTAGGTCACACTAAGTCAGAAGACCGCAGAACACAGTGAGATAGCAAGAGAGAGCTGCCACCAAGGTTCTGAGAAACCAAGTTTCTTCTTGGTTTCTAGGTCACACCTGACAGTGCTCAGTGATTAGCTATTCCCAATTGTGTGCAGGTGTTATTCTCTGTGATGCTTGGGGGAAATGTGAGGTGCCAGGGATTAAACCTGGGAGTTCCTGCATTTATAGCAAGCATCTAACCTCCTGAGCTGTCTCCTCTGCTATTCTTTCCCTCCCTCTGCCACTGGCAGTGCTAGACCCTAGAGCATATTAAGTGATGCTTTGGTACTTAAGGTCCACTGGGAGAGGCTGGAGAAAGATAGCACACAGGGTTAGGGGGTTGAACTCAGGGCCTTCCACATGCAAGGCATGTACTCTACCACCTTAGCTACATCCTCAGTCTTTCAATATTTCTCAAACTAGTAACTATTACTAATTATGGAGTACTTTATCCTATATATGGCCTAACTCAGGGAAACTTTTACGAAGCATTATTCTGAGTTTTCTGTGGTAGTGGTGGTGGGGGAGAGGGGGATTAAAAGCATTTTTTTGCAGAAAATCAGCAAGTAACCCATAGTGGTATAAATTAATGAGAGATGAATAGGTAGATGAATAATTGTTATATATTTATTGTAAGCCCTGAGCACCATGGGTGTGCTCCACAACGGAGAAACCACAACAGACACCCTGGTTTTCCTAGGATGGTGCTGGTTTATGCCTGCTATTCTAGAATCAGTGTTCACTGTGGCTACCCCAATATTAACTCATAAAAGTATCTCAGTTTAAGCAATGTATTTTATTTCATCCTACTCAACCATTAAACCAGGGAAAGACCATTTTAGGAAGATTTTCCCAGAAGGCGTAGAAGTGATAAAAAAGAATGGAGGAACCTGAAAAAAGTTGGGAGACACCTTTAGAAAGGTAGCACGGATGGCCAACTATTCTACTCATGGCCTTTTCTCCCCCAAGATTTATATGCAACCTCAAATATGCAAGGCAAACACCCTACCCATTGTGCTATCGCTCCGACCCAAGGTGTTTATTTTTTTTGTGGGGGGTAGGGGGAAACTGCCCAGGTATGCTGAACCAGAGACTCTCAGACCTGGGGCAGAGCTGCTACTTGCTCTCCCTGTGCCCAGCCGCTCATGAGGCACCCGGGAGGTATGGCGGGTTCTAGCCCTGGCCCGCCACCCCAGCAGAGTCTCACAACAAGCCAGACAACCACGCCCCCGACTCCATGGGGGCTGCCATTTTCCACATCCGAACTTCCCTCTCATCACACCTCCACCCAGCAGACCTGACTATTACAGCCCGGATCTAGCAGCCGCACGGTTCATCAATAATTGCTTTATTTAGAGGTGACTATAAGAGTATGCCACCCACACGGCAAGCCTGGCAAGCTGCTCGTGTGCGTATTTGATATGCCAAATACCAGTAACATTTATATTAGGTCATTCCCATGACCTAATATAATTGTCTAGGCTCTTTATGTTCCTGGAGCAAGCGGATGCCTTTGGGTTCTACTAGCATGAGACAGGACATATGGAGATATTACTGGGGCCCGCTCTAGCAAATAGATGATGAACGGGAAGATAGTGATAGTGATATGTTTTATTTATATATATAAATAATCCTGTAAATCAGGAATTTGCTGATAACAAAAATAAATTAATTTGAAGCTTACATGACCCCCTTCTGGGAGGGGGCCTCAGTGTGTAGGGCACTTGCCTTGCATGCAGCCAGCTCAAGTTTGATCCTTGGACCGACCTCTAAGAACTGACAGGAGTAATTCCTGAATGCAGAGCCAGGAGCAACCCCTGAGCTTTGCTGGGTGTGCCAAAAAACAAAACAAAACAAAACAAAAAAAAAAAAAAAAACGGAGTTATTATAGGACTTGTCACTTTCCATGTGCCCAATAAATATTCTAAGGATGAACAAATAAATAAGGCGAAAAACCTCCAGTACAGGATAATGACCGGATAGAGGGCAATGAAATCCAACCCTTTCCAGCTAGCAGGGCAGGTAGAGAGAAGGGAATGTACTAGGGTGTGTCATAAGAAAGCCTAGGGAAGTCTACGGCCATACCACCCTGAATGCGCCTGATCTCGTCTGATCTCCGAAGCTAAGCAGAGTCGGGCCTGGTTAGTACTTGGATGGAAGAAAGCCTAGGGGAGTTCCAGTAGTCCTAAGGAGGAAGCAAGACTTGTCAGGAGACCAGAAAAAGATAACCTGAAGAGAGCTGGATCCAAGAAAACCCGTTTGCCTGCTAATGGCTTGGACAATCCTTCAGAAATCCTGAAAGAGGGGCCGACGCGATAGTCCAGCAGGTAGGGCGTTTGCCTTGCACGCAGCCGGCCTGGGTTCGATCCCCGGTATCCCATATGGTTCCCCGAGCACCGCCAGGAGTAATTCCTGAGGTCAGAGCCAGGAGTGACCCCTGAGCATCACCAGGTGTGACCCAAAAAAGCAAAAAAAAAAAAAAAAAAAAAAAAAAGAAAAGAAAAGAAAACCTGAAAGAGCTCCCAAGCACTAAAGAAATGAAGTCAATGGAGAAGAGGGAAGAGGAGCAGATCAACACAGGGTGGGAGTAGATCAGCTCCAGGGACACTAGAGGCACCTGGCAACTGTGCACGAAATGCACTCTCAGACAACCGTCCTATGAGATGCCTGAGGTCCCACAGAGCTCTGACCCACAGATCCTGCAGCTGACTGGGTGAGAGTTCTGATCCCAGGACCATCATTTGCTTTGTTGTACTTTTTCATGACTCATGAGAAATCTCTAGAGAGAAGAGCGTCCAACAGAGAGAAAGAGGAGGCAGGTGTTTACCTGGGGAGGCAGTATTCCTTTAACTTGCCGGTCACTCGTACCTGTCAGCTCCATCTGAGCAGCGGCCACATGGTCCTTGGTTAACAATTACTTTCAAAGAAGTGAGGAACAAAAGGCAATGCCTGAAAACAGATTTCAGAGAAACAGAGAAGTAAAATTTAAAAAATTTGAAAAAAAAAAAGAACTAGAAGGAAACAACAGGTAATACTTGATCTCAGGGAAAGGAAGGCCTAAGTCACAGCATAAAACACAGGCTGACACCAAAACAGGTTGACAGATTTGACCACCTAAAACTTTCTATACTGAAAAGAACAACACAGATCTGTACTATATAGGAGAGGCACTTTATACCCGAATACTCATGAATGTCTCTGCACTGCTCCTCACAGGCAGGCACTTAGCCTCAAGTCCCTAAGAAGCTGAGCACATGATATTGGTATGTGGATCTCACGTCAAGCCTGGTACAAAGAGGGCCCTTATATGTCGAATTTAAATGTTACACAAATTCTGGGGCGAGGAATGTGGCTCAGTGGTAAAGCACAAACCTTGCATGTGGAGGGCCTGAGTTTGATTCTGGGTACAACAAAGAAAAATGGGGAAACAATTCAGGATTCCATTTCATTCTATCTGGACTTAGGTACCTCAGGCATGACCACCAATGCCCTTCCTCCACCTGTTATCCCTTTTGTGCTCCAAACCAAACACAATGATGGTATACTGGCACTTTTGGCAATTCTGTCTCAACAGGGTCATCCAAGGGTCCACATTCGTTAATGAACTGGCTTAGTCCAAGCACTTGGAGAATCTCAGAAAGTCAGAGCTGGAAGGAAGGCCACAGTCCATCTAGATTCATACCGATATGCAGAAGCGAGGAACTAGAACTTAGTGGAGGGCTGGGAATTAAGTTTACATCTCTCTGCTATACAATATATCCCTTCCTCCTGTCAAAGCAAGGCCCACATTCCCAGCTTCTCCCTTCCTGGGTAGGCATCTAGAAATCATCCCCAGTCGAATGAAGGCCCCCCAGATGAATCCCTGGCCTTCATACTGTCCAGTTCCTGGACTCATTTCAGTCCTTACTTAGCCAGCACAGACAACTTCACTCCAAAGGATCTGCTCAGCACAGTTCTCAGCACAGACCTTGGGTTTGGTGAAGAAATTCCCAGTGGGATCTTAAATCACTGCAAAGAGAAGCAATTGTGTCCTCTGAGAGCTGACTACTAAGTGAACACACAAGACTATTTCCTGGGGGGCCAGAGCAATAGCACAGTGGGTAGGGCGTTTGCCTTGCACATGGCCAACCCCGGTTCGATCCCTGGCATCCCATATGGTCCTCTGAGCACCGCCAGGAGTGATTCCTGAGTGCAGAGCCAGGAGTAACCCCTAAGCATTTCCGGGTGTGACTCAAAAAAAGCAAAAACAAACAGACAAACAAACAAACAAACAAACAAAAAACAAGATTATGTCCTGTGCTTGCATTACTTCCCTGTTGTCTAGAGACTGAGCAGGAAGGAGGCTCACTCCCGTTCTAAACGTGAGGAAATGAAGCTACTGGACAGGGACCCATTTGCCAAAGTCCCATTTGCCAAAGTGCAAGTGACTAGTGAGAGACAGCCTGTGTCTGGAAATCCTCACCCGGCCTGCCACCTTGAGCTGGAACCTAAATACCTCCCATATTCTTTTCTGACTGCAGTATGCATTCCTGCTGGGTTCTCTGCAATCCTGATTTCCAAGGAAAGTTTGCAGAAGGGGGGAGAGGGGAACTTTGCTCAGTCCTGTTTATTAGAGGAAGTAAGAAAGCTTGGGGAATGTCCCCCCCCAAAAAAAAAGCACAAAATCTTTAGATTTTAAAATATAGAACATCCAAAAGATCACCGTCTTTTTAGAACCCTAGGCGTCAAACCCTGAATTTCCCTCTCCGGATTCCCAGGCGCTGCGTTTTCCTCCCCGCGCGTTCCCACTGCAGTGCCAGAAACAGAGCCAGGGGTCTCGGATTGAGTCCTGTGGCTCTTAATGTGTATGCGGGGGTTTGCTCTGCTGCAGAGCCTCGCCCCAGCCTCTCCTCTCCATCCACTCTGCTTTGTACATAGATACTTGTTGAATGACTATTCGATGTGCAACTTTGGACAATACTCCGCCCGCTTCTCCGGATTCGCTGTGTCACCAGAACCTCAGCAGGTGAAGTGAGTTGGGGGAGTCCTGTGAGCCCCTGGGCTCCTAGCCGGCCCGGCTGGTGGAGGGATAACCATTCCGTCACCGCCGTCTGCCCGATCCCAGCAGGCAACAAGGAGCGGGAGGTCAGCGCCAGACAAAGGGGTGGCACCAAGCGGGGGAAGGGGCTCCACGACGCCCGCGAGTCCCCACGCCCTGGCAGTCCTGGAGGAGGACCCGATTCTTGGTCCGTGGCCCCCCACCCACTTCCAGAACCCAGTCCCCCAAACCACACCAAACCGCACATACCCCGCAACGAAAGCGCCCGACCCCAGTCTTGGAACAAAGCGGAGAAGGAACTACGTCACCGACTCCCCACTCAGTCCCATCCTAAGTCTCGGTCCTTCTAGGCATCGGGAGGTTTCCGCAACTCTGTGCCCCGAAGGCTGTGGTTGGGGTGGGAGAGACGAGGTGAGGGGGGGCAGGGCAGGGCAGGCAGGGGAAGGGGAAGGCAGGGGAGGGCAGGGAAGGGGAAGGAACAGAAGGGGAGGGGATGGGAGACGCAAGGCAGGAGAGGGAATCCACACAACTGAGTGTGTGTGTGTGGGGGGGGGTGAGAGGAAGTTGGATACACTGGTGATGTGTGGTGTTTGAATTCTGTGCATGAAAGTCCATTAGTAGTATTGTAAACCACAGAATATCAATCAGAAAAAAAAATTAAATACATATTAGGTGTAGACATTGTTACTGTTTTAGGTGCTGCTTACTCTGAAGAAATTGAAACCACTGCCCTACGAGACTTACCTTCAGGTCACGGAGGAATGATAAATAACGTGTATAGACGGAGGGAAGGCAGAGACAAACGGAGATGGAGGCATGTATCTGGGGTTAGAACATTCCTGAGAGCAGAACATAAGAGCAAAGAACTTCATGAGGAGGATGGGAGGGCTGCACGATTTAGACCTTATAAGAGGAGTTTGAGCCTGTCCCAAATAATTTGGGAGGGTTTGAGGAGTAGTGACATGCTCCTACTTTTCAGCCCCTTTCCCACAAATTTAACGATTGATTCAATACCAGATACTTAAGGATCTAAGAAACTAGTTCCAATAAATTATCTTAATTTCTTGTGCTCAGTCGTTCTGGACTATTCCTTGCAGGAAAGTGTCACTTCGTGACATACTTTTATTTCCTGTTGTGTGAGGAGTGGTAGAACCTCTCCATGGTGCTTATGAGGGAGGGGAAGAGAGCGTCAGCGATGCTCGGCCTACGGGACCAAAGGTTCAAGGTGAGGGTGAGAGGAAGGGGCTGCTCTGGCCCCGTGCAGGGGGTACCAGTGCACTGGGTGTGAGGGCACACCCTGCAGCGCTCCTCGAAGGCCCCCAGGGATGTACGAGATGTTCAGGGAACTGTGTGGTTCCAGGAATCAAACCTGGAACCACACAGCCGCACACTGGGTCAGCCGCACACTAGGTGTATGCCCAAACCACTGTACTACCTCTGATCCCACCTTTAAAATTCTCCTCTGCCTGCATTGTTGAGAAGTCCTCGAAGGTGGATGAGAATAGAAGCAGGAGTTTAAGATGCTCTGACAGTTGACTGTGTGAAAGGGCTTTCTTCTAGTTTATTCTGGTTGCACAGCCAGTGAGACTTAGACTGGTCTTCTGACACATCCTCATATATTACCCTACTGTGTCACGCTACAGATTGCGTGTCTTCAAAGTACTGTTGGTTTAAAGAAAGCCATCCACAATCCCCTTTACCTTTTAACACTTTATTTTGAAACTCCTTTAAATTGCTTTTGGGCCACAGCTGGCAGTAGTGAGAAGTCAGTCTGCAATGCTCTACACTAGGTAACTATATGTGACTTTAGGTACCTAAAGTCAGGTGCTAAGGCTGTCCTTTATGCAGCTTGGGACAAGTGCTTCTAATAGCCCATTTGGCTAGAGAGTATCATTAATGTGGAGGTAGGAATTTTATTTATTTATCTATTTGCCTATTTATCATTTTTAGCTTTTTTGAGTCACACCCGGCAATGCTCAGGGGTTACTCCTGGATCTTAGCTCAGGAATTACTCCTGGAAGTGCTTGGGGGACCATATGGGATGCCAGGGATCAAACCTGGGTCAGCCACGTGCATGCGAAGCAAACGCCCTACCTGCTATGCTATCACTCCGGCCCTGAGGTAGGGATTTTAGCTTAAATGTTCAAAGGGTTGGGCGCATTCATTTGGAAAGGGGATGGAATGCATCTTCACACAATCATGGAGGTGCTGAACCAGTTGGTTGTATTCTCATCGATGTCGTTAATGATGGCATCTTCCCATGTTGCTGCAATGGTGTCAAAAGAGTTGTATGGTGCCACATACAACACTGTGAAGCTGCAAGACATGATGAAATCATGCAATATGCATGGTTGGAAATGGAAGACGGCATAGTGAGTGAAGTAGGCTAGAAGGACAAACATATGACGCTCTTGCTTATCTTGGTATATACAGTAACTAGACAAGGGAGGGAATGCAATGGAGGAAAGGGGATGCCCAGATCATCCTTGAGTCCAGCGTATAGCAAGAAGGTCAGAGAGGGGCCAGAGCGATAGCCCAGCGGGTAGGGCGTTTGCCTTACACGCGGCCGGCCTGTGTTGGCCCAGGTTCGATCCCCAGCATCCCATATGGTCCCCCGAGCACCGCCAGGAGTGACTACTGAGTGCAGAGCCAGGAGTAACCCCTGAGCATTGCCGGGTGTGACCCAAAAAAGGAAAAAAAAAAGGTCAGAGAGGAAAGAAATCATGGGGTGAGGGGGAGGAAAGAGGTTGAAAAAGGAAAGTGTTGGGGAGCAGAGGTATGGTCAAAGTGTGTGTGTGGGGAGGTGGTATGGCTAAAGATCCAAACGACAGACTCAATGACACTGAAAACATGAGATCCAAAGTAAACCACCAAACTAAACTATGCCCGTCAAGGCGGCAGGCTAGTGCAGAGCAAGGGAACTTGGGAACACTGGTGGAGGGAAGTTGACACCGGCTGTGGGATTGAAACATTATAAGTCTAAAATAAGAGCACCTGGCTTGTAAGTCTATGGTCACAGGTTCTAAGTCCCTGGTGTTCCACATATATAAAGTATCATTCTGGTAGCTCTGCTCTGCTTCTAGCACTGCAAGTATTTTCAGCTCTGTTTTGGTCAGGGATGTAAGCACCACAAAAATGGTTTCATCAGGTGAGTGGCCACATCTGAAAAGATGTATGAGTATCACAGTCAGGAAATATCCCCTCTGGCAGGCACATGCAAGGGCTACAGTGTCCCTGGGCAAGCATCACCAGTGCTTAAGAGGACCCCCCACCCCACCGGCGGACAGAATGAAGGAGTTCAAACTTTGGTGAGCACTACAGCTGAGTGTAGAGTGCTAAAACTTGATGCGCAACTCCAAACTAGCACTATAACTGACAAAAATTATGTATACAGGGGCTGGATCAATAGCAGAGTGGGTAGAGCGTTTGCCTTGCACGCAGTCGACCTGGGCTCGATCCCTGGCATCCCATATGATCTGAACACTGCTAGGAGTAATTCCTGAGCGAAGAGCCAGGAGTGTCCCCTGAGCATCATCAGGTGTGACCCAAAAAGCAAAAAAAATAAATTCTTTTTGCATACAAAGAACCACAGCCAGGCATGTGTAAAACCCAGCATCAATGCTTTAACATTACCCAACAAATATAAAGGAGTAGGAGGAATTAAAAAAAAACAACTAGCTCCATTAGTTCAGAAAAAAAACCAATGATTTCCAGATACATAATACCAAAAATTTCAAAAGTAGAAAGTGTGAATGCAACCACTGTAGAAATAAAAATGTTGGTAATGAGAAATCCAATAAAATTCACCCATTATCCCAAAAGTACCAAGCCCGCTTATTTTTAGCCTTTCAAGAATAAATCCCACAGTACGAAAACTTTTAGAATAAAGAACAACTTAAGTGTACTTTGCAAAAATAGAAAAACTTTAGAATATTCAGTTTTGTGCCATACTTAACAAAAATGAGCACAAATAAATTTTTAGTTCAATTTCAAGTAACTTCAATCATTTGAAAAATTGTCAATAAATTAGAAATTAAAAAAGTTACCCAGAAAATTACACCAATAGATTTTTCTTTAAAAAATCTAATAATATGCAAATGATGGCTTCTAAGTGTACGTAGTGAACCCACAATATGTGGGAGAAGGAGGAGAGAGAGAGAGGGAGAGAGAGAGAGGAGATAAAGAACCTGCCATTTAGGCAGGACGTGGGAGGGGGAGGGAACTGGGGACATGGGTGGTGGTTGAGGGGCACTGGTGGAGGGCAGGGTGCTGGAACACTGTGTGACCGAAACCCCCAAGAGTGAACAACGTTGTAATTGTATATCTCACGGTGGTATAATAAAATGTTAAAAAAAATAAAATAAAAATAATAAAAACTCTAGGTATAAAAACTCTAGGTATAGATAATCATTGCTATGTGTATTGTTGCCCAGAGCCTCTGCATCTGGTCTGGAGTTGCCTCCTGAAGATCACTTTGTAGATAGGAGGAGGACAGTTTGAATGTGGCAGTTCATCTGACCATGTATTATATACTGGCTGGTATAAATATTCTCTCATGCTGCCACAATCATCGTGGGACTAGCTAGGTCTTACCAGCATATTTGTCTGGCCACATTGGATCTCTAAGTAATTAGACCAGAGAGAAATGCTGTTTGCCTCCAAGCAAGCAAGCATGGCTCTCTGATAACTCAAAGGCTGATATGCAGAACAACCATAAAGTAAAGATGAGACTCTTGTGAAGGCTTGAGAAATATATAACTGGCAATAGAATATTCTTTGGTACAGATGCATGCCTTTGAATTCTGAGATACAGTTCATCTCAGAAGCCCTTCCTCTACTCTACCCTGAAGGGTCACTTCCAAGGCAGATCTTGGGGCCGGAGCGATAGCCCAGCGGGTAGGGCGTTTGCCTTGCACGCGGCAGGCCCGTGCCAGCCCAGGATCGATCCCGGCATCCCATATGGTCCCCCGAGCACAGCCAGGAGTAATTCTTGAGTGCAGAGCCAGGAGAAATCCCTGAGCATTTCTGGGTGTGACCCAAAAAAGCAAAAAAAAAAAAAACAACAACAACAAAAAAACAAACCAAGGCAGATCTTGGCTCAGCAACATTAACATCTCAAAGGGCCTACACGAGGTCCTGGGAGAAATTAACTGAGGGGATTTGACCATGATGGCTTTCCTTTGGAGGGAGGTCTGGGTTGCAGGGATATAAAAACTAGCCTGCTTCCTCTCTGCCACCTTTTCCCCACTTTTCTGCTGTTTCCTCTCTGTGGGGCCTTAACACATGGTGGCAGCCATCTAGGCCTACACCTGGCAGCGGCCCAGCCGGAACCCTACGTTTGGGGTTTTTCCTATTGCTGATTTGTATGCCAGAACCTGTGTTAAGTAAAGCATTTTGAAACTTCTCTGGATTCTCATGTCTTTCTCCATCCACTGACCACTGATCCCCTGGGGCAGAAGGGGATCCCTGACCTTACTCCCGGATTTTGTGCAGGGCACCCCAGCATTCCTCTGCAGTGTATTATATGCCAAAAAGTTTAATTGACTTATACTTATTAACTAATTTTATTTTCATAGCTGCACTAGGTAGTTCCATTACATAGACAGGAAAACACAGACACAAGGAAACTGCATGACTTGAAGACAATTCTGGCCTAAGACTTAAACCACCTAGAGGGGAAAGCACAAAAAATCTGTTTTAACCACTTGTAACCATATTAAATTTCCCCTTCTAAAGACAAATATAAAACTTCCTTAATACACTATTAGAAACCAACAATGTAGTAATGTAGTGAGATTCCCAGAAATACTTGTAAAAGTTATCAATGAGGAATCAGTAAAATCCTACAACAAACTTCTAATCCAGAGGTTGTGCACAGATTGTATCCAAAATAACAATGGCTCATTTAAATTATTTTTGAAACATTTACAAAATATGAACACAAAATTATTATCTCTAGATAAAAACAAATAGACACCAAGACCGGAATGATAGTCCAGTGGGTAGGGCATTTGCCTTGCACTAGGCCGGCCTGTGCCAGCCTGGGTTCGATCCCCAGCATCCCATATGGTCCCCGAGCACCACCAGCAGTAATTCCTGAGTGCAGAGCCAGGAGAAACCCCTGAGCATTGCCGGGTGTGACCCAAAAAAAAAAAAAAAAAGCAAAAATAAATAAATAAATAAATAAATAAATAGATAGATACCATACTCAAAAAGCCTACAACATGAAAGTATACACATAAAGATTAAATTGAGAATAATTACCTTCAAAGGGAATTTAACAACACGTTCACATTGAAGTACCAGCTAACTCAAAGCTCTGTGGTCAAATGATTAGAAGGTTAAGAATAAAGAAACATTTACTTCTTTCAGAGAAGAGGAATTTGGAAGGTTTTGGAGGAAAAAGATCAGTATATAGAGAAAGAAAAGGTCTCATTACTCATAACACAAGTCATGGGGTCTATGTTAGGGAAAACACTTAAAAAGTAAATAAGGAGAACCATATCCAAGAAAAAAGAATGATTAGTTTTGAGAGCTTTTTTGGAGGTTCTAGCAGGGGAGCGCAGCTACTCGTATACCCTCGACCGAAGACCGGTCCGTCTCTGTTCGGGGAAGGCCGTCCTCTTCGACCGAGCACGCAGCTTCGGGAGGGACGCACATAGAACGGTGAGGGAGGAAGGGGACACCCGCCTAGCCAGCCAGATCAGCCGAATCAACCCTGGTGATCAATGGGGTGACAGATGTCGCAGCCAGATCGCCCTCAAATCCTAGAATGATTAGTTTTGGAGAGTAACTTTATATAGAAGGTGAAATGGAGATGGAACATATTAAGAAAGATCACCTCCCTTCTTGAGAAGTACCCGATTTGTTTATGAGACAAATAAATACAATGATAGTTATACATGGCATCCCATATAGTCTCCCAGCATCACCAGGAGTACTTCTTGAGTACAGTAACCCCTGGGTATTTCCAGGTATGCACCACCCTACCCCAAAGGGGAAGATGGAACCCTGAAACAAAACATAATGCTAATTTCTTACTTTTACAACAGTGGGATGGAGTATCACTCCTCTTCTCCCCACCGTCTGACTTAGCAGAGAGCATTCAGATAACAATGTGCTTATTAGTGGTTCCAAGAGATCAAGATGAACATATGTACTAGGAAAAAAAATTAACTCAAAGTTCCTTGCTCTCAATGGTACAGAAAGTCAAGCTTTAAGAGGCTGACTGAGGCAGCCCTGACTGCTTCTCCCCTGTGTGAGTTCACCAGTGGTGATTGAAAGTGGACTGTTGACTGAAGGTTTTCCCACACTCCATATATTCGTATGGTTTTTCTCTCAGTGTGAACTCTCTGGTCACAATGAGCTGGGAACTGTCACTAAAGGCTTTCCCACAATCCTTGCATTTATAAGGTTTCTCTCTAGGTATGGGTTCTCAGATGTACCATAAGACTGGAGCCATAACTGAAGACCTTCCCACACTCATTACACTCATAAGGTTTCTCACCAGTGTGAATTCTCTGGTGTATAATGAGGTGTGAGTTTTGATTGAAGGATTTCCCACACGCATTGCATCAGTAGGGTTTTTCGCCAGTGTGAAGTCTCTGATGACAAGTAAGACATTTACTCAGACTGAAAGCCTTACCACACTCACTACATTCAAAAGGCTTTTCTCCAGTGTGAATTTGACATGGTCAGCCAGCTGAGAGTTCTGAATGTAGGGCTTTCCCATACTTGCCACATTTGTACTGTTTTTCCCCAGAATGGAGGCTCTGATGCTGAGTAAGACACTTACTCCGACTGAAGGCCCTGCCACATTCAAGGCACTCATAAGGCTTCTCCCCAGTGTGGATTCTCTGGTGGTCAATTAGATTTCTCTTGGAACAGAAAGCTTTGGCACACTCAGTACATTTATAGGGCTTCTTACTAGTGTGAAAGATTTGATGTCGGACAAGACTTTTTACTCTGAATGAAGGCCTCTCCACATTCATTGCATTCATAGGGTTTCTCCCCTTATGGGATCTTTGGTGGTCTATGAGTTGGGAACTCTGAATGAGGGCTTTTCCACATTTGTTACACTTATAAGGTATCTCCCCATTATGGAGTCTCTGGTGTTGAACAAGGTGAGAACTGTAGTGGTATCGTCTTCCCACATGCTCTGCATGCGTAGGGCTATTCCCTGTGTGGGTGAACTATGAGCTAAGAGGTCTGTCTGAAGGCCTTACCGCACTCAGTACATTCATAAGGCTTCTATCCAGTGTGAATTCTCTGATGGCCAAGGAGGTGTGAACACCGGTTGAAGGTTTTGCCACATTCATCACACCTACAGAATTTTTGTCCCTTCAGAACCCCCTGATGTTGTGTGGGTCTGGAGGAAAGATGGGGGTGTTCCCCAAGATTCTTATATTCATTACATCTGTCTTCTGTGGGTTTGTTTTTATCTTCATGTGTTACTTCCAAGAGATCATGCTCCAGTGTGTTCTCTTCCTCATCTAAGGATTCGGCTATGAGTTTCTCAGTAGTCTCTTCACAGGCACCTCTGGACTCTGGCCCACCAGGAACTCCGACATAGAGTTTTCCTAATGTTGTACGAGGTAATGCCAATTCTTGCTTGCAAGGACACTCTGGATTCACCCTCCTATTCTCATTTGCAGCTATTGAAAAAAAATTAAACAGTAAGAATTAAACAATAGAAAGATTAAACAGTAAGAGTTAAGCAGCAGGAATAATCTACTTTGTTCAGAATGCTACTCTGAGATTTTTTCTAATCATCACACTGTAAGCTTCTATGGTCTCACAAGAGTTGAGAAAAGAAAGGAGAGACAAAAAAATTCAATTATGAGGAACAGTGTAAATAAAACTAATAATTTGAAAGAAGAGCCAGAGAGATAGTATAGCAGATAGGGTGTCTGCCTTGGACACAGCTAATCCAGGTTCAATCCCTGGCAGACGCCAAAGCACCTCAGTATATTTTTCCATTTTGCTCTGATTTTACTTCTGTAGGGTTCAAGAACTCCCACTGAGACTATTTGTTTAAATCCTTGTTCCACTACCTAGTACTTTCTCTCTCCTTCAACATTTCTCCTCATTTTTCATAGTCTAATCTCACGATCTCCAGGAAGCATTCCTCACTCCCTCCAGATCATGAGATCTCACTATTTATATGTCACATTACTAAATTTGTGACAGTATTGAGTTACTGAGGACAGGTATCACTCCAGTGGATGCTATGAATTTGCCTTCCCTTACAGTTATGACTGACTACAAATTAGAAAGCAAACGTTTTCAATGTAATGGAGAACACTAGATCTTTCAAAAAAAAATTTTTTTTTTTTTTGCTTTTTGGGTCACACCCGGCGATGCTCAGGGGTTACTCCTGGCTCTGCACTCAGGAATTACTCCTGGCGGTGCTCAGGGGACCATATGGGATGCCGGGGATCGAACCCGGGCCGGCATGGGCCAGCCGCGTGCAAGGCAAACGCCCCTACCCGCTGGGCTATCGCTCCGGCCCCTAGCTGTTCTTTTTTCAAATGGCCTGGTTATATTTTCTATACAAAATATTTAACTTTGAAGTCATCTTATTTATGTCTTAATTGTCTATTTCTCTCACAATATACACAAATGTTTTAAGGGCAGTAACTTTATCTGGATCATTACAATATACCAAGAGTAAATATTTCGCCCAATATTGGTATTATTCAATTAATACTTTTAGTTAACTTCCCTTTGGTATTTGCTAAGAAACGTGGAGGATTATCTGGAAACCTAGTTTTCATTTTTTATTTATTTATTTATTTATTTATTTATTTATTTATTTATTTTTTTTGCTTTTTTGAGTCACAGTTGGCAATGCTCAGGGGTTACACCCAGCTTTGCACTGAGGAATTACTCCTGGTGGTGCTCGGGGTCCATATGGGATGCTGGGGGTCAAACCCAGGTCGGCTGTGCCCTACCTCTCTGGCCCCTGGAAACTTAGTTTTTAATATATATTATTCTTCCTAAATACAAAGAACCCAAATGCAATTAGAATTATTTTTGGTCCAGGGAGATAGTGCAAAGGGTTAAATTGCATGTTTTGTATATTGGAGGCTGGGTTCAACCACTGGGACTTCATGGTTCCCTGAGCACACCAAGGAATCAAAGCACTGTGTCAGGAGTATCACATGAGCACCACTCAGGTGTGGCCCAAATGCATGAAAAGTAAAAAGGATAGACTATACCACACCATTTTCTATTTCTCCCTCCCTCCCTCTTTTCTCCCTCCCTCTCTCCTCCTCCCTCCCTCACATTCTCTCTCTCTCACTAGGAATTAAACTCAGTGTCTCATGTATGCAAGGCATGTGCTGTCCCATAGAGCCATCTCCCTGTCCTGAAAATACAAACGGTTAGCAACCAAGAATGTCTCTGAGCACAGACCTTATATTCCCAATCCTTGCTATCATAAAACAAGTTCCTCAAAAATCTTATGGTTAATACATTTTAACCAATATTTAGGGTTAAAATAAAAATAAAATTTACAAATAAAACAATAACAATAAAATAAAATAAGAATAAAAAATTACAAACTCAAGCTGACATGTCCATACTTCAATGGACATGTCAACAGATGGTAAAAATAAATTCTATATACCATGCCGGACTTACACTATTGAGTTGCATCTGCCGATATGTGAGAGGGAACCTTTACTGTGTATTTCTCCACTATGGAGGTAGGAGGACCAGAAAGTTCTCTGAGGTTTTGGTTTTCAGGCTCTCAATCTGATGGTTCTTGTTTGTTGTTTTGTTTTTGGGTCACACCCCATCAGTGCTCAGAGCTTATTCCTGTCTCTGCACTCAGGGATCACTCCCAGAAGGGTTCGTGGGACCATATGGGATGCTGGAGATAAAACCAGGGTAGGCTGTGTATAAGGCAGGAGCCCTACCTATGTACTATTGCTCTGCCTCCAGAACTGAATGGTCCTTGTAAATGGATCTGAAATACAGCAGTTGTGGGTACTAGCAGAAGACAGAGCTTAACTGTACTATGATAGCACAAATTTGTCATTCATCAACCTTTAAACCCTGACATAGCTCCTGCTAGTAATTCAAGCCTCTCACTTACTCATTTATTTTCCTTACAGACATGAAAACTCTTTCAAATTTTGATTTTAGATGGCATGCCACAGCAAGGCTCTGGGGAAAAGGGGCTGGCTTAGAATGGAGAGAGCTGGAAAATTTTGCTTTCACACTTAGTGATTATCAGCAATAACCACGGATTCAATCAGTAGTTTCCAATCTTTTTACATCTGCAGACCAGTGAAAATAGGACAAATACTTTGAGATCACTACAGCATAAATTAAAAAACACTTAACTATTTTGTTATTTTTCTAATCAACTATATGATTCCAGCTTACCATGAATCATAGCTATCACCTTCTTCTGGGGCTCCTAGGGTAAAATAATTTTTTTGTTTTTTAGCCCATGCCTGGCAGTGTTCAGGTTTACTCCTGGCTCTGTACTCAGGAATCACTCCAGTGGTGCTCAGGGGAACATGTGGAATGCCAGGGATCAAACCTGGGGTGACCCCATGCAAGGGAAGTGCCTTACCACCTGTACCATTGCTCTGGCCCCCAAATACTGAATTTTAATAGATAAAACATTCATGCTTAGGCAACACAGACAGGAAAAAGAAATTTCTCCCCCATTCTCCTCACCCAATAACATTCTAAACATTTTTTTCATCTTCTTATCCTTGCCCAGTTACTCTTAGATGAGATCAGGTGCGTAGACCCAGTTACTCTTAGAAACTGATTCTTTGGGACAGATAGATAATCATCTTTCAACGAGCACTGAATAAAATGACATGCTGAGTACTGATAAACTTTAGATACAATCCCTCTACCTGATCAAGCAGAGGACATGCTAATCCCTCCATCTCAGTTACCAGAGAGCAATGGAGACTAATCAGAGAATCCATGGGAAGGTCTTCTGATTTAGCACTGATTTATGTATTATTTTGAAGGTATTCTCTACATACGATTAAGCCTATTATCAATTTACTTGAAATCATAGAGATTATCCTAGAGAATCTGGACTAGGTAATTAAATCAGTTGTAAGACCTTCTTATCCAAGCTAAAGCTTCCACAAAGAAATTATGCCTATTGGGGCTGGAGTGATAGCCCAGCAGGTAGGGCGTTTGCCTTGCACTTGGCCTGCCCAAGCTTTCCGGGTTCGATCCCCAGCATCCCATATGGTCCCCTGAGCACCGCCGGGAGTAATTCCTCAGTGCAGAGCCAGGAAAAACTCCTGAGCATTGCCGGGTGTGACCCAAAAAAGCAAAAAAAAAAAAAAAAAAAAAGAAATTTTGCCTATAGACAACAGCTTCAGATATGTTGGCAGAAAGCAGATCAAAAGATATGCTAAGGTCTGATGGATACTGCCTGTTGACAGATACACAGGGTTTCCTGGCAGGCTGTCTCCCAAGAAAGATAGGATGTGGACTTCCCTGGGGATACTGTATCCACGATGCAGAACCATGGACCCTGCTATCTTGGTTTATTTCCCTGCGTCCCATCTCCTTGTTGACTGTAGCTAGTTATAGATGGAGGCAATGCAGACAGATAGCAGGTTTTTCCTGTGTTCTGTCTCTCTAAAGCAGAACCAGATAAGATCTTGCCATCTTGGGCTAGTCAGGAACGCTAAATTTGCGACCTGTCACACCTCCTCTTGTTTGTTTCTCACTTGTCTGTATTTCATGGGTTCTTCTGTGACTGACACTTTCTGCCTGGGTAATGTCCTAGTGCTAGAACTACTCCATACTGCCCCATACCTAGCACCTTGGGAATCCTGCATTTAGGTCAGAGACAGTCTCAGAGAACCTGAGGGAATACCACCATGACTTTGGTTATGAGCAACCATCCAGATTACCCAGATAACCATTACAACTTCCCCATATTAACACCGCGTGAGTGAAAGCCCCAGGGCCCCACCTCCTTTTTTAAATCAATATTTTTATACACTTAGGGTATAAAATAGATGCCAAAATGGAATCACTGGTTTATATGAAAGCTCTATTTTTACTTTATTTTTCCCCAAAATCTCCATACAGTTTTCCATAGAGGCTAAGTCAAATAGTCCCACATAAATAAAGGTTCCCTTTTGACCACATCTCTGCCAACAATGGTGGTCTTTTTTTGGGATAGGCCACTTTCACTGATGTGAGTGACAGCTTATTGTTTTGATTTGCATTTCCATTGAAAATCTCTAGGATTGATTTCTGCTTGCTCCCACAAGATTATAGCAAAGGGAGAGAACTTACAGGTATCCCAAAATTGGTGAAGTTTATCACCACCATAAATTAGGATTGGTGCCTGACTTGAGTCTGCCTGTGCTAATAGCATTTCTTACCCTTCTCCAGCCTATTCCCAGCCCTCATACAACCATGTATTATCTACTTATTGAACAGTATAAAATTATTGATTCATTTGAACGCCTAACAAACGGATAGGACAATTACACTTTAAGAGATATGACCCACTGCCAACAATTTCTATCTTCATTGTCTACGCACCAACATCCACATACAAGGAAGATGAAATTGAGAAATTCTACATGGAACTGGAGGAGTTCTATAAAAAAAGATCACACCTTCTACAAGATCATAGTCGGTGATTTCAATGCCAAGATAGGACCGAGAAGATCGGCTGAAGAACTCCACATTGGGACACATGGCCTACAATGGAACGAATAGGGTGAGAGACTATCTGAGTTCATCATGTCCACCAAGACCATTCATGGGAATTCACTGTTCCAGAAGGCTGAAGCGAAACGTTGGACATGGGAATCTCCTGGTGGACAGTTCCACAATGAAATTGACCACATCATCTTCAATTGATGGTTTTGCCTGACCGATGTCGCTGTCGTCCCAAAATTCTAAACAGGATTGGACCACCGTCTCCTTCGTGCAAAATTCTACTTCACGCAATGTGGAGAAAAGGCTGCAAAGTTTAAGAAGAGAACTCCCAGAATGACCACCAACTGGGAACTCTTTAGCACCATTGCGGCAACATGGAAGATACCATCACTGGACGACATCGATGAAGAATACAACCGACTGGTTCAGCACCTCCATGATTGTGCGAAGAATGCTGAGAGAGAGAGAAAGACACAAAAGGACACTTGTCTTCAGAAACTCTGGAGCTCATTCACCAACATGGCAAGGCGCGAGCCTCAGGCAACCAAATGCTAACGTCCAAGCTTGCAAAGCAGTGCAGAGAAGCTATAAAGAAAGACCTCAAAGAGAGAAGAGCAGAAATACTGGAAGATGCAGCAGAAGCCGGGAAAAGCATTCGCACTGCCCTCCTGTCCTTCGCCAACTATAAGACCAAGATGACTGCCCTCCGACGCCCTGATGGATCTATCACATCTTCCAGAAAGGCAATGGAGAAGATTATCCAGGACTTCTACTCAAATCTCTTCGATAGCCACATCCACCTGCCCATGTACCAAATTCCACAGGATGGATATGTCATTCCCAACGTTCTCCCTTCTGAAATCCGACATGCCATCGGCGTCGGTAAAGAAGGGAACAGCACCAGGCCCAGACAAAGTCAGACCCGAACACCTGAAGAATCTGCCGTTGGTACTCATCAATACACTAGCTCGGCTCTTCACACGCTACCTGTCCGAATGCAAGGTGCCCTCCCAATGGAAAACCAGCAGGACAGTTCTACTGTTCAAGAAGGGAGACATTCATGACATCAGCAACTATCGCCCCATCTGCCTGTTGTCCGTCATCTACAAGCTGTTTACACGAGTCATCCTGAACAGGATTAGCAGAACACTAGATGAAGGACAACCATGTGAGCAAGCAGGCTTCCGGAAAGGATTCAGCACAATCAACCATATTCACACAGTAACCAAGCTCATCGAGGTTTGTAGGGAGTACAAGATGCCGCTCTGTCTCATGTTCATTGATTTAAAGAAAGCCTTTGATTCTGTGGAGACTGAAGCAGTCATCGAAGCCCTAGCCAAACAGGGCATTCAAACCCAATACATCAAGATCCTTCATGAGCTATATTACGAATTCACCACCAGGATCTCACCATTCTACAAAGAAGTGATCATTGATGTCAAAAGAGGGGTTCGACAGGGTGATACCATTTCACCAAAACTCTTCAGTGCCACCCTCGAGAACATCGTGCGACAATTAGAATGGGAAGGAATGGGAGTGAAGATAGATGGTCGGCAACTACACCACCTCTCTTTTCGCTGATGACATCGTTCTAATAACACCAAACATTAGCCAAGCGGCACAAATGCTGGCTGACTTCGTGCGAGAATGTGGAAAGATAGGTCTACAGCTGAATCTAAGAAAACAATGTTCATGAAGAACGAACTAGTTCCTGAGGCCCCATTCACTCTCAATGGAACAAACATCTCTGAATGCAGCAGTTATGTGTACCTAGGTCGAGAAGTCAACATGATGAACGACCTAAAACCTGAGCTGTCCAGGAGGAAGAGAGCGGCATGGAATGCCTTCAAAGGCATTGAAGAAATAGCTAAAAGGACAAAGAACCTCCGGCTCCAGGCACATCTCTTTGACTCCACCATTCTCCCTGCATTAACATATGCCTCAGAGACCTGGGCCCTACGAAAGCAGGATGAGAATGCTATTCGGGTCTCCCAGAGATGAATCGAAAGAGCTATGCTTGGAATATCACTCCTCACTCAAGTGAGAGAAGGAATCCGGAGTTCTGACCTCCGTCGCTATTCCAGAATCAGGGACGCTGTCTCGTTTGCCAAGGCATCGAAAATCAGATGGACTGGACATGTAATGCGATTTGGAAACAACCGCTGGACTAGAGCCGTTATCGACTGGATCCCACAGGATGTCAAAAGATCACGTGGCAGCCCACCTACAAGATGGTCAGACTTCCTTGTTAAGACCCTGAAGGAACGGTTTGAGGCTCTTCATATTCCTGAATCAACCAGAATCCATTGGGCTACATTGGCACGTGATAGGGTCCAATGGAAATGTTACTGGCGCCCGCTCGAGCAAATCGATGAATAATGGGATTCAAGTGATCAAGTGATGTCTTTACATGACAAGTTCATTTAGTTAAGGGTCTCATCTATATGTGTATTACATATATATGTACTTTTATGGAATAAAATATAGGACTCATATCTATGCATTGCATATTATACCTATTTGTATAATAAAATATATTATACATAATTTAATGTATCACTGTAGCCTAATCATCTTATAGTGCAGAAGCACCTATAAGAGCATAGTCATCTTTTATTCAATTAGGCTCTCATTAACCGATCAAGTTAATACTTAACACTCCAGTATTCTGAAGTCAAATGTCTTGGATAAGTGCTCCTAATCAAGAAATTCAGTCCAAATATTAGGTTCTTCTCTCATCAACTCCCCCACCATACATTGCTATGCATATTCTTGGATCTAATTGATGGAATTGTCAAAGAAAGATGGGAAGTGGACCAAGCATCAGCAAAAACCCTGCTGCCCCAGAATTCCCAATGATTGGAATTGATTTACTCATCATAGAACATTTATGGGTTTGTGTTGGACTGCTGCATGCATGAGAAAGATGATTAGGCTACAGTGATAGTACACTGGATAGGACATCATCCTTGCATAGGGCTTCCCTGGGTTTGATCCCCCAGCACCCCATATGGTCCCCTGAGCCCTCTTTCAGTGGCCCAGGGGACCTAGGACCTGAGCACCACTGGGTGTGGCCCCAAAACTAAAAAGAAGAAAGGGAGGAGGAAGAAGCAGAGAAAGAGGAAGAGGAGGAAGAGGAAGGAGAAGGAGGAGAAAGAGAAGGAGGAGCAGGAGGAGGAGAAGGAGAACGAGAAGAAGGAGGAGTAGACTAAGGAGGAGGAGAAGGACGAGGAGGAAGTAAAGGAGGAGGAGAAGAAGGAGGAGGAGGGGAAGGAGGAGGAAGAAGAGGAGGAGGAGAAGGAGGAGTAAAGAAGCAGGAGGAGGAGGAAGAAGAGGAGGAGGAGGAGGAGAAAGAGAAGCAGGAGGAGGAGAAGGAGGAGGAGGAGAAGAAGGAGGAGGGAGGAGGAGAAGGAGAAGGAGAAGGAGGAGGAGAAGGAGAAGGAGAAGGAGAAGGAGAAGGAGAAGGAGAAGGAGAAGGAGAAGGGAGAAGATCAACTCTACTGCAGTAAATCTGGCACCTTGATAAAAATGGTTAAAACAGGGGCCGGAGGGATAGTCCAGTGGGTAGGGTGTTTGCTTTGCATGCGGCCGACCCAGGTTCGATCCCCGGCATCCCATATGGTCCCCTGAGCACCGCCAGAAGTAATTCCTGACTGAAGAACCAGGAGTAACCCCTGAGCATTGCCAGGTGTGACCCAAAAAAAAAAAAAAAAAAAGGTTAAAACAAAAAAACCAAAATGGTTATAAAGAAATATAAAATATAAACCAGTAGTAGAAGAAAATAGAAATAAATCCTACTCCAAATATATAGCCAGTTAATATTTTGGTCTTTTTAAAAAATTGAATCACCATGAGACAGATCATTACAAAGTTATTCATGTTTGGGTTTCAGTAATACAGTGCTTATATTGGTATGTTTTTTCATATATTTTCTAATGTATCTTACCCCCCATATGCACTACCACACATCCACATACCAGTCCTCCAACACCTCCACCTCCTCTACAAAACCAGGATGAAGGAATAAGGAACAATAGCATCAACTTAGATTACCTCTTCCAATCAGTATCTGTAGTACCCACTATGGGAAGAGAAGCCAGTCTGAAATCTTATTCATGACATCCTGTGAACTCTGTGCCTCATTTTAGGTTACTCTATGACAGGCAGAAGGGATTTGGCAGTCTCAATTTCAGAGTAACTAGCCAGTTTTAGTTCATAGTCAAGTTTTCTTAAAGTATAGGCTGTTATGTTTCCTGGAATTATCCCAAACCTCAGCAAATGTTATGTACACTATATTATTATTATTATATATGGTATAAACTTAATCCATCTAAATGGGCATTTCCAGCTCATCAAAACAATACTAAGTGATGTAAAATTGGAGGATGAAATGAAGCAAAATTTCACTCACTTTTAAGAGCAATACCTGTTCAATCAGAGAAGATCTCAAATAGTTGGAACAAGGATCAGAGCAATAGTCAGTGAGTAGGGCATTTGCCTTTCATACAGCAAACACAGACATCCCATAAGGTCCCCTGAAAAGCCCCAGGAGTAATTCCTGAGTGCAGAGCCAGGAATAACCCCTAGCTCTGCAGGGGTTACCATAGGGTGTGACTTAAAAGCCAAAAAATCTTTAAAAAGTCAAATAGCTGGAACATATAAAAGGGCCCCCGGTTCAGTCGACACCATATGATCCCCAAAACACGATGGGAGCAAACTCCAATCAGTCTTTGAGCATCAATAAAATAATACCTGCCCCAAATTCATCAAAATAAAAAAATACATGTTAGGGGCCAGAGCAATAGGATTATGCATAAGGCATAGGAGTATCTCCAAGGTGTCCCGCAGGGAGCCCTGTCAGTGCCATTAACAGATGCTCCTCTCCCAGATTCCTAGGTTGGAAGAGGTGGTACTCTGAGAAGACTATGGCAGTTACAAACAAGAAAGCACTTGGGAGTTGAATGGGAGAAAAAGATGAGACGCGTTAGTCTGCACAGGTGACTGTCTCTGCCTCTCTTTCCAGCCCAGTCTAAGCCAGTAGTGCTCAGGCCTTAGTGCTGGCTCTACACTCAGGCATCATTTCTGGCAAGCTCGGGGACCATGTGGGGTGCCAGAGCTTAAACCCAGGTTGGCTGCATGCAAAACAAATGCCTGACCCACTGTCCTGTATTTCTGGACCCAGTTTGGTCATTGTCATTAAGCCAACACCGGTGGTTAAAGGTGGATTCAAAGGAAAAACTAAAATGGACTCTCCCATCCACATACCTAAGTGCAGAAGAACTTTAGGTCGGCACCTGTGTTCATGTTGGCAGAAAGGATGATGTGAAGGCACGTAAATCCCTGAGCGCCAAATCTGCTCAAATCCCTGGTGGTATTTTGGCTGAGGAATGAGTTGGTGAGAGCCAAGACAAGGTTTCAGAGAGTCAAGAGTGCGCAGGAAAGAGCCAGGTCTGGACAGAACGAGCAGGACCTGTCTGAGGATACAGCCCATGACGGGAGGAAGGCTCCGATGGAAAACAAGATGGCAGTTAGAGTAGAGGGACCTAGAGAAAGGGTCCAGAGAGGGAGAATCAGATGGGTGTCAGGGGTGGGCCAAGGGCCATGTTCATTGGTCCTGTGGAACTCTTCCATGCTTGCATGCAGGCGGTACTATATAAGCCTGAGCCATAGGCTCATGCTTCAGTTGCCTCAGGTGGCTTGTCCATAGAATGAAGGAACTTGTCATATGGAATCTTATAATCCTACTGGCAAACTTTGTGGATACTTTTTTCAACTTAAGTTGAGCAATGACAGTACTGATCCCACTCCCTTTTGCCAGGGAGTGCTTAAATAGTTTTTTTCTCATATTGTACCTGGCAGTAACATCTTTTTGGCACCTCAGCAAAAACAAAGCAGACCAAAAGGTAAGAGCCAGGGCCTGTGTCTGAGCAAGTTTGGGTGGTTGTAGTTATCTCGTAACTATGGGGACCTGGAAAACAAGGATATGGTCCATTGGCCAAGGGCAGCAGGTACTCAAGAGACTCATGTGCACAGCGTGGCCAAGACAAAGCCACCCACCCAGACCATAGACTCGTAGTCACATGACAAAGATTATTAGGAAAGACTGAGGCTGAGGGGAGAATGCCTGCCTGCACTCACAACAGTTGGCGGAGGAGACAGGTATTGTTAGGACTGGCAAGTCGCTCTGGGAGCCCTTGGTGCTCTAAGGCAGAAACAAGGTTGACGTATTGCTGACACCCAAAGATGTCTGTTTCCCACGTCTCAAGTCATCAGCAAATGGAAAATCAGGGCCAATTCATCTATGTTATTCTTAGAAATGTCAGGTTTCCCTGGTAACAGCCAGCTTCCAAGAGAAGTTGGGACCTGGGGAAACTCCCTATAGGCCCAGCGACCTCCTAGTGGTCAAAGGATCTTGCCAGGGAGAACTCCAACAGGTGGTGATGGTGATGTCTAGGTCACCTCATGCATGGACAGCATTCAAGAACAGTCAACCTCAAAATCCTTCTCTTTGGCACACAGGAAGAAAATAGAAGTGTAATTCCATTTTCCATCTGATCACATATAGTATCCATACAAGAGACACACCCCTGCTGTTTGTGGTAGTTCTGCTGGGTCACGGTCTCAGCTTCTGAGAGAGGAGTGAAGAATTGGGTCCCAAACGCTCATTGATTTCTTTCTCTTCTCAGCAATGGGCCAGAGCCAGCATAAGGATGAGGAAGGGTGAGTTTCTGCCTTTTGCAGTTCCCCTCTGTTCCCTGTGGTCCCGGGACCTGATCTCTGAGGGTGGCCTTTGCTTCCACAGACTCCCTGAAAGCAGGACCCTCAGACGAGTTTCTGAGGGGATTGGTCACAAGCTGAGACACTGATCAGATTCTGCTCTGCCCAGCCCTGGGCACTGAAGCAGGGAGTGATGAGACGGTGGGTGCTCCCACCGAGGTGGCCGTGACAGACGGTGAGGAGAGAGGACTATTGCCTCTGGTTTTACAGAGTACCTGAAGTCGGCAGAGACCATCCCACTGGGAGGTAACTGTCAACCTCCGAGAGCCCTGGGGAATTCAGCTTCCCAGGAGACAATGACTCTGTGGGACTTTGGAAGGGAGCAACAGGCCTCTGTGCCTCTTTGGTCCTTTCTCCTGCTGTTGGCTTATGAGGCTCTCAGACAGGAGCAACCCCACGGTGTCCTGCATGGAGCCCTGTCGGTCTCATTAAATTTCTCTCTCCTGGGTTCCTAGGTTGGAAGAGGTGGTGCTCCGGGAAGGTTGTGACAGTTACGAACAAGAAAGAGCTTGGAGCTGGATGGGAGAAAAAGATGAGACACGTTAGTCTGCACAGGTGACTGTGTCTGCCCCTCTTTCCAGCCCAATGTAAGGAGGCTGCTGCTGGCCTGGTCTGGCAGGAAGCCACAGAACAGGGATGGGAAGGCAGCCCTGGGGTGAGGGGGTGGAGCAGATTGGCAAGTCATGGGTGAGCTCATAGTGATGGGGCCGACATTAGGGCCCTCTCCCTGAACCCTGTTCCCTGTTCTGCTCCCCTCTAATCTTCCCATTTCCTGTCTTCTGCAGCCACATGGAGCAGTACAAGAACTCTCTGCTGTCCAGGAACCTGCCGAGTTTAGCAGCAGAGTCTGCAAGAGAGTGAAAACCGAGCTGCTCATCATTGGCTCTCAAACACTACAAACCCTACTTCTCTCCATGGCTTCTCCTTGACGCCCATGTTTGCGATGGCCCATTGTTCATCACCTCCGGATCCTGCAACGTTTCCAGGAGATGCACTGCCTTTTGTTCTACCCAAGTTCTCACCCAAGCCACTGCCTTTTGTTCTACCCAGGATGGCTCTATCTCCCTTATGGGACCTGGTCTATCATTTGCCTCTTGACGGCTCCTTCCTGCCACACTTCCTTATGATAACTTTACCTTCTTCCACATTCCACCTGCTGGTGTCTGCCCTCCCATCTTAACTATCCTAAAAGACAAGGATGAACTTAAAAACTATGTGATCTCTGCCTGGAGATGTCACAGACGCAGAGCGAAGGCCATTTGCCTATCTCCCTTACTGTTTGCTCGCTTAGTGAGTGATCTCATTTGCATTTTGACATCTCCAGGATCATTTTCATTGAGAGACAGTAAGGTCAACTCTTGTTGTTGTTGACTGTTTTCACTTTTGTTGTTGTTGATTGTTTGTTTTGTTGCCACACCAGACCGTGCTCAGAGCTTACTCCTGATTCTGCACTCAGTAATACCTCCTGGTGGCCTCAGGAGCTATATAGTTTGTTGGGGAATCGAACCCTGGATCTTCTGTGCAAGGCACACCCTACCCGCCCGTCTATCACTAGTCAGGCGCATGTCTGCCCTTCTGCACTGTCTCTCAGCGCCAGGTTCAAGCAGGACTTAGTTCGCGTAAGGGCCAGGTTTCTGCTGAGCCCGCTCACGTGGCCACGTCTACCTATCTACCTGCACATCCGTGCGCCCGGCAGGGCGGCGAGAACACAGGAACACGCAGCTTGACACCGGTGGCGTTTCAGTGCAGGGCAGAGCAGGGGCGCGCCTGCGATCAGTAGGGGCTTCAGCCTATGATCCCCCACCCCAGGAGCCAACCCCTCCCTCCCCAAACCAGGTGACCCCTAAGCAACGGACGGTGACCTCTACTCAACTGACGGTGACCCTGTGCAACGACCGTGACCCCTACGCAACGGATGTAGCCCCCTACTCGACAGACATCTAGGAAGCGGCGAATAGAAACCAAAGCAAGGACAGGGAGAGAAGCGAGAATGGTTCCGCTCCCAGGCCTGTTTCCAGCCTCACCTCTCTGATCCTCTGGCCCCCGAGTGTGTGTCCAGAACAGGGGAGTGCGCAGGTCTTGGCCTAGGGACTGTGTGCGGGCACCTCCTTGCCCCAGGGTGGTGCCATTGGACGTGACGGCAAGGCGGGGCGTCAACGACAGTGTGCAGTGGCACCGGTCAGTCTCAGATTGTTCAGAGTCTGGGTGACCCAGATGCATCTTCCGACTGCCCCTTCCACTCCTAGTGATCTCAACAAAGATTCAGATTTTGAGTGCGATCTCTTGGGAAAAACAGTGTCCAGTCTAATGTGTGTATCGCATAGCTCACGGAGTGGTGCCACTTTTGGACACTGGAAAGCAAAAGGTTAGATTATCTTGCACTTGCTATTATTCTAATTTATTTATTCATCTATCTATCTATCTATCTATCTATCTATCTATCTATCTATCTATCTATCTATCTATCTATCTATCTATCTATCTATCTATCTATCTATCTATCTATCTATCTATCTATCTATCTATCTATCTATCTATCTATCATCTATCTATCTATCTATCTATCTATCTATCTATCTATCTATCCATCATCTATTTACTATTTGGGTCACACCCCGCCATACTCAGGGGTTACCCCTGGCTCTGCACTCAGGAATTACTCCTTGTGGTGCTTGGGGGACCATATGGGATGTGGGGGATTGAACCCAGGTCCACAGTGTGCAAGGCAAAGGTTCTACTTGCTGTACTATTGCTCCAGCCCCCCACACTCTATTATCATTATTATTAATCACTACTACTATTACTACTACTATCTCTTCCTCCTCCCACTCCTCCTTCATCATATCATCATCATAGTACAGTGTGATGCCCAGACCTTTTCCTTTCATCTGAGTCTCCAGGAAATGAGCTTACTCGATCTCTGTAAAGAAAAAGGTCCAGAGCTCATTCCATTGGTGGGGTCTTTAAGGGCTCCTGAAATAACTCAACACGGGTGGGGGCAAGGAAGCAGTGGAAATAGGGACACATGGCGACTGCATAATCTAGAGGCAATGGTCTAGTCTAGTATCTCAGAGGTTATGACATCGTCACCTTGAAAAGTGGTTTGCATATAGAAGCAGGATGTTCGCAAGACCCTCAGGCTTGTGTCTCTGCCTGAGCCCTTTGGAGATGCTGCTCAGTGGTGGAGAGCCCCACATGCACAGGACTCTGAGCTGGCCCAAGCACCACCAAAACGAAGAAGGAAAGAGAAGAGGGGAGTGATAAGGACAAGAGGAGAAAGAAGAAAGGATTGCTGCAGAGTCTTCATGTGCTTAGAGAAAGTACCTGGTACTTGTCTTTGCCCACGAAGTGTATTCTGCAGCTTTCTTTTCCACCTTATTTATTACTGTGGTTTACACCGTTCTTCATAATGTATCTGTTACATGCATTGGATATTCCAACTTCCATCCCACCCCCACTGTGACCTTCCATCCACCATTGTCCCCATTTTCCCAACTAGCCCTCAAGCTACTCCTGTTCAGTCCCAAAATAATTTATTTTATATTGCTTGTTACCTAAATATCTAATAGACTTATCAAAAGCATACTTCAGTAAAAGAAAATTGTTATCTCTCACCATAGGGACATTAAGTTCTTGTCTGAGTGGTTACTAAGCTGTTGTTGCTAGCTGAGCTTTCTGTGTAAATAATGTTTTGGTTAATCTAGGTTAGTTGGCTTCCACACTATATTTCTGTCCAATCTGGTGTGCTCCCAGTGGGCTGTTAGTATTGTAGAGTTTGAAGATGTGCCGCCAGAATGTTTAACTGGGCAGTGAACTGATATGATGGTGTTGGTGATGGAATGTGGGTGTGGCTGCCAGCACTTCTAGAATTACTGGACGAGGGTGGAGTTCACCCACCCCCACTCTGAGAAGGCTGGAGTTTTAACTTGGCATCTTTGTGGAGCTCAGCCGTGAGGTGGTGAGTCGAGCTGTAAGTATGGCAGCACCTGTTGGGATGTGAGTGTAGCTGGCAGAGTGTAGTTGGGTGGGAATTGGCCCACCCTCCTCCTGAGGTCATTGTGTCAGCTTCAGCTGGGGACCAGGTGGATGGCCATTACTGGCTATGAAGCTCAGATACATCCAGACCTTAAGTTTAGATTTTATGGGTTTCTCTCTGACAGCGGCTCTGGGTTAAGTTCTCGTGCTTGACTTGGTCCACACTGCCCCATAGCCAACAGCCTGGGAAAGCTGCGTCTGCATCAGCGACAGTCCCTGAGGGAGCACCAGATTGAACTTTGATTATGACTGAACCATCCAGGTAACCCAGATAACCATCGCAACATCCCCATATTGACACCCGTCACTAAAGACCCTCGTTTCCCACCCTCCCCCCATGCTTGCTCCCCTAAGTAGGCCCTAATTATATTGCTTATTACAACATATATCTCGGAGTGGAATTGCAAAAGTCATGGCCTTTTTACTGAGCTGTTACATGCCAGTAGGACCATCTGTGTTATTGCTTTCCTCAATGAACTTATTAAATACAGTGAACTTCTGCTTATTTATTTATTTATTCATTCATTCATTCATTCATTCATTCATTCATTCATTCATTTATTTTATCTATTTTTACCTTTTTTTTTGGTCCACCCAGCAATGCTCAGGGGTAACTCCTGGCTCTGCACTCAGGAACTACTCCTGGTGGTGCTCAGGGACCATATGGGATGCCGGGGATCGAACCCAGGTCTGCTGTGTGTAAGGCAAACGCCATACCCGTTGGACTATCACTCCGGCCCCAATTTTTTTTTAACAAAGTTGTTCATGTTAGTTCTTACAAATATTCATATTCAACCCCAAATCCACCACCACTACAAATTCCGAAGACGGTTATTTCCAATTTTCTCAACCACTACAAAAGCCTGCCCCTAAATAGACCCTCAAAATTTTTATTTTATATTGCTTGTTAGAGCTAATTTGCTAAAAATGGTTAAGAAATGTTTTCTTAGAAGAAAGTTAATGTGGATTGTTCAATCTCATCATGGAACCATTGGGTCATTAAGCCCTTTGTATAAGAAATGACTGATACGTTGTTTCACGATGAGCCTGTGACTATATATACTAGAATTTTAGATGTCATGGGACTGCCCCAGGAATGACAAAGATTGTAATTGGGTGATCAAGTTGGAGTTAAATTATATTTGGGTGGTGACTTTGTGGCATAGGCATGACCACTGGGCCTTCCCAAAGAACAGGGAGATGTGGGGAGGACCCCATTCCCAACTCCGAGAAAGCCTGGAGATATAGTCACCAAACCTGCATGCCTGAGTTTTACACAGACTGATTCATGGGTGGGGCCCCCTTGCTGAGTTTTAATGTAGTTGGTTTCTCAAGTGATGATAGAGTGGTGTTCGAGCCTCCACATGCTATTATGCTGCTATAAATGTCTTCCTTCAAGTCTAGTAGCAGTAGTTTTAGGTATTTTTCTTGCCCCACATTTGGTGCGTGTTTATTTAGGAGTGTGAGTTCTTTCTGAACTCACATATCCCTTTTTCATGAATTGGCCCTCTGTCTCTTTTTTAAATCCTGAAGTCAGTATTGCCCAGTATGGCCACTCCAGCCTTTCACTAGGGTTATTTGCTAGAAATATTGTCTTCCAACCTTTTTATCTTTTTTTCTTTGTTTGCACAGGCTGTTTTTTAACAGTGTAGCTCAGGGTTACTGGCTGCTCAATTTTGGGGTGCTGGGACAGGCTGTTTAATTGTGCTTAGTGTAAGCAGCAGAAGGGTGGATTCAATTTTTTAATGCACCCCTGTCACTGTGTGTCTCTTCGCTGGTGCACTTGGGCCATTGACACGCAGTAAAATCATTGCCAAGGGGTTTTGTGCCATTGCTCTGTGGAAGTTTGGTGTGTTTGTGAGATTTGTCTTGCCTTTGAGTACCCTTTTTAGCTCTTCTGGTAGAAATGTTTTCGAGTCTATGAAGTTCCTGAAGTGTTGTTTATCTATAATGTTATGTATGATTCCTTCAGATCTGAAGGAGAGTCTGGCTGGGTAAAGTATTTAAGGTGAGGTGCTCATTTCATTGGATTTTTGAACTGTACTCCCACCTTTGTCTTCCGGTCTGGAGGGTCTTGTGTGATAGATCTGCTGTCAGTCTTATCAATGCTCCTTTGTATTGCAAGGGTCCAATGCTGCCGATCGTAATCGAGTAACAAAGTGCCACAGACACTATACAGCCAGCAAGCAGAGCTTTATTAAACCAGATAGCTGGGGTCAAGCTCTCAGGCTTGCAGGCCAAAGCAAAACCCGAGCAGAGGCAAGCCTTAGATTATATGGCCACTAAGTATGTCACTGCCTACATGAAAGGGCATATTTAAGGAAAAAATGGTTTTGCCATATCTCAGTACATTCCGACTGCCCGGTTTTGGTTGGTGATCTTACACAATGGCTGCACAAACAACCTTTTTTTTTTAATTTTGTAAAACAAGTTGTTTATTTTCTGTTTTCTCAAAAAAAAAGCAGAGAAGGCGGGGGGTGGGGGGGTTGCTGACTTTATAATTTCCTACTATGTGACCTATTACAGTGACCGAGACTGCCTAGCTGGCTTTTACAAGAATTGAGGCTGTTTTCCATTTGAAAACTGGGCCTGGGGGCCCATGTTTGCTCACATGACCCTCACTCTAACAGTATGTAATTTCTTTCTTTGATGTTGCTGCTTTAAGTATTTTATATCTATGGTATTTGTCATTCTGTTAGGTTGTATATTTGTTCGGATCTCTATTAGCTGCTGGAGTATTTTTACTTGGATCATTATTAGCTGTACCCTTTTGGACCTCTTGAATCTGGGTGCCTGAACCCTCTAGCTCTGGGAACTTCTCAGCAATATTCATGGCTTGTTTCTTGATAAGGGCTGTCTTCCTGTCCCTCTAGGACACCGTTGCTTCTTGTCTTTTACCTCTTGAATTAATCCCAGAGTTCTTTTTTTTTTTTAGTTCTCTTTTCTGTTGTTCATTTATTTTGAGTCTTTGTTCTATCTTTTGCTGTTCTTTTCAGGTTTTCTGCATTTTGTCTTGGAGTTCACTGATGTTGTCCTCAGCTCCTTTTACTCTGTTGCTGAGATCTTCCAGTGTGTCTTCATATTGATGCAGGTGGACCCCACGGGAGGCTTATGTGAAGCCGGAAGCGGAGAGAAATGGTCAATTTCTCCCCAGCCCCCTCTGCCACCTGAGACCCACTGGGCAGGCTTAGGATTGAAAAAGTCTGTGATGAGCCCCTGCACGGTGTGGGCCTGAGCCCCACCAGCCCCACAAGATGACCATCAAGCCACACCTGATGTCCACTTGATCTCTAGGCACAGGAGTTGATGATCCCCACCACCCGAGATTTCTCGAGGAGCCACGACTCAAGCTGGAGCGAGGAATTGCTCTTTGCAGGAAAGGAAAGTCAGTCCTAGGCATTACCCAGGGTTTCCTCAGGGTTCTTGTCTTCCTCGCAGAAAAAAGAATTTTCAGGAGTCGACGAGCAGTGAAGTCAAACAGATTTTATTATGGAGGTTTTAGGACGGGGAAGGAGGGAAAGTGGTAGAGTACACATCTCAAGAGGGGGAGATGCGGGCTGCTCCAGAGGTGGAGAGAGAGCCCAGACTGATTTCTAAAGGGGGCTTTTATCCCTTTGGGCTGGAATGCTCTGGAATCTTTTGCTGGACCATCAAAGGTTGATGGGGGGGCTAAGGGCTGAGTGGAAGAAGGTGGATCCAGCTTCCTCAGGGTCTATTGTTGATTAATGGGTCCTATCAAGTCTTCTTTCCTGGTTCCAAAAGGTGACAGCCTAATGGCGAGTTTATTGCCATGCAGGGCACCCCCTGTCTGTCTGCCTACATCAACATTACCTCCAGTTCTTTAGTTCTCTCATTTCTGCTTGTAGTTTTCTCATTTCTGCCCTCATATCCTGTGTTGTATTTGCCATCCATTCTACTGTTTGAGTTAAGGAGTCTAGAATGGGGTGATCTCAGGGTCTAGATGAAAGGATGTGTCCCCCCACACGGGGCAGCCCTATCTCTACTGACACTTGGCCCTGCTCCAACTAGGTGAGGGTCTGGTAGTCCAAGCCACCAGACCCTCCCCCACCCAGGTCAGGCTCTTCTCCCTCATCCACATTAGGATCCCCCACCACCAGGGTCTGTTAATGAGAGATCTCTGTAGGTGGGGGGCACAGAGATGAGACTTCAGGAACTTAATGATCACCTGGCGGAGAGACAGCAGCTCATCTTGGCAGCTGACAGTTTACAAAACTGATCCCAACTCTCTTATATACCCACAGTATCAAAGGACAACACAAATTATACTACAAAAACATTCTACATACTTAGCATATGATATACAGATGACTGTAAGGAGACAGGAGCCAAACCTGCAAGGGGGTGTGCTAAAGAGGGAGGGGCGCTATCTAGGTGAGGTGAGAAATAAACAAAAATATGTGTGACAGTATACAACTTCAGCCTTCCTGACTAGCCCAAGATGTCAAGATCTTAGCAGCTTTGGAGAAACAGAAATACAAGAAAAAACAGTTTTCTGTCTGCACTCCAAGCAGCGGCCATTCGACTCCGTCTATGACTAGCTACAGCCAACAAGATGTGAGGCAGGGAAATGACCTAAGATAGCAGAGTCCATGGTTGCTTGGTGGAGACAGTCTCATCAGGGAAATCCACACACTACCTCTATTGGGGAGACAGCCTGCCAGAAAACCCTGTGTATCTGTCAACAGGTAATATCCATCAGACCTTAGCATATCCTTTGATCTGCTTTCCTCCAACAAGTGTCCTATAGCCTGGGGCAGCTACCCCCACATATGATCCTGCATTTAGGCTCCACCCCTGGTGGCATCCTCTGACCACTGGCCTCTAAAGATCAAGGAGCCACTTGTGTTCACAACTCTTCTACTGAGAATTATCAGGATCTTGATTCTCTGGGGGGGGGGGGGGTCCCTGCACCTCCTGTACCTCGAGTGGTGAGAAAGCCCCAGTGAGGGGAGATGGGCTACTCTGCTTCTCAGGGACACTGTGATCTCCCAAGGCTCCTCCAGGGCAACAGCCGGGACAGGTGGTGTGAGATTCTTTGTGATTCCACGAGCTCTGGGAATGGGAATGGGCCGCCTTTAGAGGCTTAAACTCCTTCCTCTCCCTAATTGGGCTCCCAGTAACTCCAACTCCTAGCCCCAACACAGCAGACACAACACTTCTTGGGATTAAACACTGTTTAATGGGGAAGAGTCTGGGCTTAGGTGGGTGTTTTCTCTGCCTCTAGTGGGTGTGGTGGTGCCCAACAGGTCTTGTTTGGTTTGGGCACAGGTTCCCCACGAGGGGTTGGGGGAGATTAATGCCGGACAGAGGTGGGAGCCCTTCCTGAGAGGAATCACTGTGAACAGCTCTAAGGAGTGGGCCTGCCATAGATGCAGGACAGGCAGAGCCTCAGGGCTTTGTGGAGTCGCCCATAGTGGGGGGTTTGTCTGTCTGTGCTTGGGCTCTGGGGCTTCCTGATTCTGCCACAAAAGGCTAAGATGCAGTTGCCAAGGCTAGAACAGTTTTCCCAGAAGTGGTTGGTTCATGGCTCAGTGAGCTGCTCCTGCTTGGGACGCCCACCTCAATAGAGCAGGGAACAGATTGAAGGGGAGTAGTGTTGCTATCTATGACCATGACAGTAGTCAAAGAATCTCCATCACCCCAGTGGATGGAGGAAGGAGTCTGGGCCAAAGGTCCATCTTGCTCTCTTACTATTTTCTGTTGCCTCTGTACCTCCCTGAGATCTTGCTGGTTTAGGCTTGTGTTGTCTTGGACCTAGCCTCACCTCCTCGGGGATTTGGGCAGGCAGCACTTAAAATCCATCTGTGGAGGATCGCAAATGTGGACATGAGGAGAACGGGGATCTGGAATATGATTGGGAAGCTTGGAGGAGGGAGGGGTTGAGGAACAGATGGAACTGGAGGGGCAAGTTCCAGAAAATTGTTCCTCCTCTGCGATGGTAGGATAGGGGCAGACACCAGCAGATGGAATGTGGAAGAAGGTAAAGTTATCATAAGGAAGTGTGGCAGGAAGGAGCCATCAAGAGGCGAATGGTAGATCAGGTCCCATAAGGGAGGCGAGAGCCGAGAGAATGGAGTGGGTGGCTGGTGAGGCTTGGGTAGAACAAAAGGCAGTGCATCTCCTGGAAAGGCTGCAGGACCCAGAGGTGATGAACAATGGGCCATCGCAAACATGGGCGTCAAGGAGAAGCCACAGGAAGAAGTAGGGTCTGTAGTGTTCGAGAACCACCGATGATCAGCTCGGATTTCACTCCCTGCAGACTCTGCTGGCTACACTCGGTAGTTTCCCTGACAGCAGAGAGTTCTTTCTTGTACTGCTTCATGTGGCTGCAGAAGACAGGAAATGGGAGATTAGAGGGGACCAGAACAGGGATGCAGGGTCTTGTTCTGGGGAGTTGCCAATCTGCTCCACCCCCTCACCCCAGGGCTGCCTTCCCATCCCTGTTCTGTGGCTCCCTGCCAGACCAGGCCAGCAGCAGCCTCCTTACACTGGGCTGGAGAGAGGGCCAGAGACAGTCACCTGTGCAGACTAACGTGTCTCATCTTTTCTCCCATTCAGCTCCAAGCGCTTTATTGTTCGTAACTGCCACAGCCTTCCTGGAGAACCACCTCTTCCAACCTAGGAATCCGGGAGACAGAAATTTAATGAGACCGACAGGGCTCCATGCAGGATGCTCCTGTCTGAGAGCCTCATAAGCCAACAGCAGGAGAAAGGACCAAAGAGGCACAGAGGCCTGTTGCTCCCTTCCAAAGTCCCTCAGAGTCATTGTCTCCTGGGAAGCTGAATTCCCCAGGGCTCTCAGAGGTTGACAGTTACCTCCCAGTGGGATGGTCTCTGCCGACTTCAGGTACTCTGTAAAACCAGAGGCAATAGTCCTCTCTCCTCACCGTCTGTCACGGCCACCTCGGTGGGGAGCACCCACAGTCTCATCACTCCCTGCTTCAGTGCCCAGGGCTGCGCAGAGCAGAATCTGATCAGTGTCTCAGCTTGTGACCAATCCCCTCAGAAACTCTTCTGAGGGGCCTGCTTTCAGGGAGTCTGTGGAAGCAAAGGCCACCCTCAGAGATCAGGTCCCGGGACCACAGGGAACAGAGGGGAACTGCAAAAGGCAGAAACTCACCCTTCCTCATCCTTATGCTGGCTCTGGCCCATTGCTGAGAAGAGAAAGAAATCAATGAGCGTTTGGGACCCAATTCTTCACTCCTCTCTCAGAAGCTGAGACCGTGACCCAGCAGAACTACCACAAACAGCAGGGGTATGTCTCTTGTATGGATACTATATGTGATCAGATGGAAAATGGAATTACACTTCTATTTTCTTCCTGTGTGCCAAAAGAGAAGGATTTTGAGGTTGACTGTTCTTGAATGCTGTCCATGCATGAGGTGACCTAGACATCACCATCACCACCTGTTGGCGTTCTTCCTGGACGATCCTTTGACCACTAGAGGTCGCTGGGCCTATAGGGAGTTTCCCGGGGTCCCAACTTCTCTTGGAAGCTGGCTGTTGCCAGGGAAACCTGACATTTCTAAGAATAACATAGATGAATTGGCCCTGATTTTCCGTTTGCCGATGACTTGAGACGTGGGAAACAGACATCTTTGGGTGTCAGCAATACTTTAACCTTACCTCTGCTTTAGAACTTCAAGGACAGTGCTCCAGCAGCTCCTTCTTAGTCTTCACAATGCCCTTCACCTCCTCCCTCAGTCTCTGTTTAACTATTTCCTTTCCTAATAATCTTTGTCATATGACTACGAGTCTATGGCCCGTGTGAGTGGCTTTGTCTTGGCCATGTTGTGCACATGGCCATGTTGTGCACTTAACAGATTCAGAATCTCCTCTTTGTTCTTGGTTCCTTTCCCTTCTGCTGTAAGAAGCCCCCGTTCCTTATGAATTGCCCCATGAATGTGTAGGGTAGCAAATGCATATTGACTGTCTGTATAGCTGTATTCAGGCTTACCTTCTGAGTCTCTGAGTATCTGCTGCCCTAGACCAATGCCCTAGACCTCTTTTCCCGGTCTCCATAGTTACGAGATAACGACAACCACCCAAACTTGCTCAGGCGCGGGGTCCTACCTTTTGGTTGACTCTCCTCTTGTAGAAGATCCAAGAAGATCTTAATGCCAGGTAAAACAAAGAAAAGGAGGAGTAACTCTTACATTCCTAGGAAAAGACGGGTTGGATCACTACTGAGTAGCCTTGAATTTAAGTTCAAGAAAGTATCAGTGTGTGTCCTTAGGAAAAAGATCAGCATCCGTAGACCGAGATCCATAATCCTGATGACTAGCTGCCCGAGGCAACTGAGCAGGGCCTGCAACTCAGGCTTACATAGCACCGCCTGCATCACAAAGCATGGAAGAGTCCCACAGTGTTCCACAGGGCTGGTGCATGCTGCCCCTCCCCTCCCCTGACACCCATCTGATTCTCCCTCTCTGGGCCCTTTCTCTAGGTCCCTCTGCTCTAACTGCCATCTTGTTTTCCATCTGACCTTCCTCCCGTCATGGGCTGTAACCCAGGCAGGTCCTGCTGGTACTGTCCAGACCCAGCTCTTTCCTGCGCACTCTTGACTCTCTGAAGCCTTGTCTTGGCTCTCGCCAACTCATTCCTCAGCTAAAATACCACCAGGGATTTGAGCAGATTTGGCACTCCTGGATGTATGTGCCTTCACATCCTTTCTGCCAACATGAACACAGGTGCCGACCTAAAGTTCTTCTGCACTTAGGTGTGTGGACGGGAAACAGTCCATTTTAGTTTTTCCTTTCAATCCACCTTTAACCACCAGTGTTGGCTTAATGACAATGACCAAACTGGGTCCAGAAATATAGTACAGTGGGCCAGGCATTTGCCTTGCATGCAGCCAACCTGGGTTTAAGCTCAGGCACCCTACATGGTCCCCTAGCTTGCCAGAGGTGATGCCTGAGTGTAGAGCCAGCACTGAGGCCTGAGCATTACTGGCTATGATGCCAAAACAAAACAAGCAAACAAAACAACCAAATTATTTTATTGCTTTAAAATTTAAAAAATAAAATAAATGCAAACAAGCCTGTCTTCATCTTGTAGGCTGTTTGTTGCATTTCTTTTCCCAAAGTCAGTTATTCTTAATAGCCATTCAGCTTCAGTTGCAAAAGTAAAGCCTTCCCCCTTCTTTATCCATGTTTGCTTTGGTATTGGTGACCAGGCATGGCTGGTCCCTAAGCCAGGATAGGAATCCTCTGCCCCAGTCAGTGGTGCCGGGGTGTGAGGGGTTGGAGGCCGTAGTCGGGTGAGACAGTTTCTGGGGTCTGACAGTGCTGTGTTCACACTCAAGCCTTACCCATACTTGGTACATTCTCTACCACCTGAATTATTTCCTTTCCTCAATAAAGAAACTTTTATTAAAAAACTGGTTACTGAGAGATTTTATTGTACATATTGTTAAGGTCTGCAATTAGAACACAAGACACCCACAAAGAGTTTAAAGGTTTTATTATAGAGAATTGTTTCAGACTGACCAGTGTGGGCTGCACCCCACCAAAGTTGTAGTTGAGAGCATGACCCCCCACCTGACTGCAGGAAAGGGTTTAAGTAGCCCCAAACCACATCCTTTGCCAACTACTATGTTTTCTTCCCATTGACTGGTGCCACCTGTGGTCACTTTTATTCTATTTTCTCCCCAGACTGGCCTACCACCAGGTTCCTTCTTTACACTGATTGGTTGGCGCCTCTTGCAAGTATAGTTCCCTTTCCCAGGAAGTGTTCCAGGATGTGGTCTGGGGTTCATGCCCAGTGCGACTGTCAGTTATATAACCATTCAGAATAGCAAGATGGCTCCGAACATGGCTCCTAACAACTAAAATGGCTGCATTGTGGTTCTAACATCTATCTCCGTCGCTGTTCCAGAGTCAGGGACGCTGTCTCGTTGCCAAGGCATCGAAAATCAGATGGGCCGGACAGGTAATGCGATTTGGAGACGACCGCTGGACTAGAGCCATTACGACTGGATCCCACGGGATGTCAAAAGATCACTTGGCCCACCTACAAGATGGGCCTTGAGAGAATGTTGACTCTCCTGCTACAAGTCTCCTGCTGACTGTCCTGTTCCCTGATCAAGACATTCTCTGTTACTTCTTGGAGTCTCTAACCACCCAGGAGTGGTTAACATAGAAGCAGCATTGTTTCCCCAGGGCCATTCGGAGCCCTCCTTCCTTAAGAAGAGGTGCAGGCCTCGCCTCTTTTGGAGAACCACCTCTGTAGGAGAGTCAACCTGGTCCTGAAGTTTCTCAGAAGTGCAGAAGCTTAATATCATCGTCTACTTTCTCTGACAGCACCTGTAGGTTTACATCATTGGTGACCAGAGGAGATGCCCGGCCCTCTGGATCCTGCAATCCCTACGCTTGCCAGTAGGGGTGCCAGCATGGGGACGGCTCTAGGTACTCTCAGGGAACAGATATGCTCTCTCCCTGCTCCCCCACATAATGATATACTTGTGGTATGATTTTTACCGTTAAACACAGCTCAGGAGGATGGGGATTAGTAAAATAGAAGGGAGACAAACAAGGGGTCACACCTTTCATGCCAGTAAACCAACTATTGTTGGATTCCAGGAGGAGGGGCCCCCTGCTGGCCCTTGGTATAATTACTGGGAGGCCACTTCAAAATCTGGTCACAAAAAACGAGGCAAGGAGAATCCTGCCAATCATAAGTCCCTGAATGTATTCAAGTCCCCATCCCATGTACAGCCTCCAGGGTTAAAGTACCATTTACCTGTGTATAGTACTTTTTCAGTTTTCTGAATAGGCTGTTCCACTGCAAGGCCTAGGGGGTCTAGGGTCTAGTGTCTAAACAAAACCAGCAATCCTTGGTGATGTTAGGCCAGTTTGCATTCACATAGGTGAAGATGGCATTTAAGATGGAGAGGAGTGACTCCTTAGTGGGTGAGGATGTGGCCAGCGTTGGAGAGGTGGCTTGAGTCTATAGCATATTTGGGAGACTTGGTTGGTTCTAACTGGGGAGGTCTTAGTGGAGAGGTCTTAGTGGAGGTCTTATCTTGCCCCATGTATATCTTGCATGGGGCAAGATATACAGGTCCCTATTTGGTCCAGTCGAGGTATTTTTCTTGGATATGATGGCAAGTTTCTCTATAGTGAACTCTGTTCCTGTCCAGTGACCCATAGGCAAAGTCCCTAAGTCTGTCCCCCTCCAGACCTGCACCCAGTACATATCCCATTGTCTCAGGGTGATGTAATCAAGTTGCAGGGCCCTGTTCTCCTGCACAGGGGTTCTTCTGAGCTGCCTGTGACTCCCAGCCCGAGCATTCCAGGCGGCACAATGGTACTGCGAGTCGGCGTCGTGTTCCTCCTTTCTCAGGGAAGTACAGATATAAAAATCATATCCACCTACAAAATTCAAATCACCACAGCAGTAAAAAATGTCCCTGTCAGGGCTTGAAAACCCCCAGCGGCTACTAAGGCAGGTGGTAGAAGGATTGAAACAATGTGGGCCATCACTGACACAAGGCTAAAGCTAAACTCTGGAGGCTCCGTTCCATTCAGAGCGGGGTTGGCTATAATTCTACCCTTCTGGGTCTTGGAAAGTATTCAGCTCCAAAACTTGGCTGCGTGAGGGTTCCACTCTGCACCCATCACCATGAATAAACAAAGACGAAAGATAACCCATGCCCCATCATGGTAGCTCAAGTCACTTTTTCAAGTGTTGTCTTCAGGGGATTGCTTCCCATTGCTGGAATGCCGTTCTGTGTCGCTCTGCTCTTCAAGGCAGATGGCTGCCTTCATGTGCGAGGCATGGGCCCAGGCTTTGATTCCACCTTCTGAGCTGTTGATGTGGTCAGGATCACTGCATAGGGGCCTCTCCACTGAGGTTCAACAGTGGCTGTCTTCTGTTGTCAAACTCAGACCAGGTCTCCCGGTGCATATGGGTGAGGAGTTACTGGTTCTTTTTCACTCTGGTAGTGTGCTCTGAGCTCCGTGCGGAGCTGGGCTCGGTGACCTATAGAACTGTAATGACTAGAGAAGAGTGATCAGAAAATTCTGTCAACGCTTTCTCTTTTAGGCTGGGTCAGAGTGGTGGCGGCAGGCCAAAGAGAATTTCAAGGGAGTTAAGTTCTTCCAGCAGGGGGAGTTGCGCACCCACGATAGGGCAAAGGGAAGGAGAACCACCCACTCTAGTCTCTAAGGTTAGTTTAGTCAAGGTCTTAAATGTCAGATTCATTCTTTCTACCTGTCCAGCGCTCTGGAGGAGGTATGCACGATGTAATTTCCAATGAATCCCAGAGATTTACCTAGGTGTTGAGATACCTGGGCAGTGAAGGCCGGTCCATTATCTGATCCTATGGCGACTGGTAATTCAAATCGGGAATAATGTCCTCCAGGGGCCGGAGTGATAGCGCAGCGGGTAGGGTGTTTGCCTTGCATGCGGCCGATCTGGGTTCGACCCCCAGCATCCTATATGGTCTCCTAGACCGCCAGGAGTAATTCCTGAGTGCAGAGCCAGGAGTAACCCCTGAGCATCGCCGGGTGTGACCCAAAAAAAAAAAAAAAGTCCTCCAGGAGCATCTTAGCCCGGTGGATTCCTTCCTAGTGGGAAAGGCCTATCTCAAATAGGTAACTATAAAACCTAACAGATTCTCATACCCATGTTTGCCATTCCTTGCCTCTGTGAAACCCACTTCCCAGTAGACCTCTGGTACCTTGCCTCAACTGGACACATGTCCTTTTTACATACGTTTGCTGGCAGGCCACACATCTGCTAGCGATGCTCTCCATCATCTGGGTGAAGGGCGGAATCAGAAAGTGGCATGCCAAAAGACGACTCAATTTGTTGTGTCCGAGATGGGTGCTGCCATGCAGTTGTTTAAGTAGAGTTCTTTCCAGTAAGTTAGGCAAGTCTAGGTGCCCATCTTTTGCACTTATCCATGCCTGGTCCTATTGCTTCCCTGGGAGGATGGGCAAGGAACATTTAGTCCTCTGAGAGTAGTTGGGGGTCTCTGGCAGTACTCGTTCGGGGGCACTAGGGCAGCAATTTAAATTTTGGCTTTATCCTTCGCTGTCTCATCTGCCTGCCTGTTACCCTTGGCAGTGGATTTTCAGCCTTCTGGTATCCTGGGCAATTTACAACAGCCATTCTTGCTGGTTTCCAGACTGCCCTCAACAGATTTAGAATCTCCTCTTTGTTCTTGATTCCTTTCCCTTCTGCTGTAAGAAGCCCCCCATTCCTTATAAATGGCCCCATGAATGTATAGGGTAGCAAATGCATATTGACTGTCTGTATAGCTGTAGGCAGGCTTACCTTCTGCCATCTCCAGGGCTCGGGTTAGCATGATCAATTTGGCCTTTTGTGCTGAGGTGCCTGCAGCTCGCTACCACCCATTTGCAAGTCATCATCGCTGTTCCAGAGTACTTTTGTCTATCTGAGATGGAGCTGCTCTCATTGGTAAATAGAAACAAGTCAGCCTCGCCTCGGACCATGGCTCATACTTCAGGTCAGTTTGCGATGATACCTCCTGGCAATAGGGGCATTCATCAATTCGTTCCTGGGGCGACAGAGATGCAGGATTGAGGGAGGCTGGGGGCCTGGAAGATGATCTCATTTGATTCAGCCACAAGGTCTGATTGCCTGTAATCCTAGAGTTGGTCATCCAGCGATCCGGTAGATTATCAGGCTTTCCACATTATGAGGGGCTGTGACCTGCACATCCTGCCCTAGAGTTACTTTATCCGCATCCTTCTCCAGGAGGGCAATAACACGGAAACAAGGGGACCATTCAGCAGCCACAGGTTGAGTTTCGTTGAGAGGTAGCAAGGCCCCAACTTCTGCGTCAAGGCTCCTCTGGCTATCCCCACCTTAACTTCCACAAACAGCTAAAAATGCTTAGTCACATCTGCGATGGTTCAGGCAGTGGCCCAGTACTCAGGTCCTGAGCATCTGGAAGTCTGTTTCCGCCTCCTTAGTCCACTCATAGGATTTTCCTCTTTTGGTAAGTTCATAGAGAAAGGTGTGTTGCCTTGGCAAAGCCAAGAATCCAAAGCCCGCAGAAGCCAGCAGTCCCCAAGAGCTTGCATACTTGACTTGGTGCTTGGCCTGGCGTAACCACCTGGAGGCTGACAGAATCCGCATCCCTCTGCGGATAGAGTGCCCCAGAGAGGTCGCCTGCTCAGTGCACAGTTGGGCCTTTCATGCAGATACTTCATAGCCCAAGTCTTGAAGAGATTGCTGAAGCCCTTTGGTAGCCTGAAGGCAGATGTCACCAGTTTTTGCCCTGATAGCACATCATCAATGTACTGGAGGAGAGTGACCTGGGGAAAGTTGACTGAACTCACGGAGATAGGCATGCAGTGCCTCAAGGAGGAAGGCTGGTGAGTTCATGTCAGCTGTCCCTGGAACTCTTCCTGGGGGGTCTGGGCATTCGAAGGCAAACACAGGCTGACTTTCTGGGGCTAGTGGAATACTGAAGAAGGCATCTTTTAATTCTAGAGCCATATATACGGTCTTTCTGGGCCCAACAAACTCAGCAGGGTACATGGGTTGGGCACAGTGGGATGAATGTCCTTTTTTTTTTTTTTTTTTTTGGGGTCACACCTGGCGACTCTCAGGGGTTACTCCTGGTTCTGCACTCAGGAATTACTCCTGGCGGTGCTCGGGGACCATATGGGGTGCCGAGGATTGAACCCGGGCCAGCATGGGCCCGCCGCATGCAAGGCAAACGCCCTATCCGCTGGACTATAGCTCCAACCCCATTCTGTTGTTGACCTCTTGGAAGTCCTGTGCTGAATTCCCTGGTTTCTGCTTTCTTGACAGTTTGTGTAACAGGAGCGAGGTGTTCTGGGGAGACTGACAGGGAACTAGAATCCCAGCTTGTCTCAGTTTGTTAATATGTTTCCGGATCCCTTCCCTAACTGCCAATGGCAAAGGGTATTGCCGCACCCTGATGGGGAGAGCTGATGCTTTTGAGTTGGATGCTTTGAGTTGGATGAACACAGAACTGTCAGTCCCAGAGGGGCTGCCCTTCGCCCAGACCTCGGGAACTGGTCAAGAAAGTCCTCAAGGAGGAGAAGCACCTGGAGCAGGGACAGGCTCCTCAGCTTTGTGTAACAGATATTCGTCTGCCAGGGCGAGGCAGGCAACTGCCTCTGGTTGGGGCACTTCTTCCGGGGGTTCAAAGTTATGGAGACACTGTTTTCTGTAAAGTGAATTACAGCTCTCAGTTTATGTAGCAAGTCCCGCCCCATGGGCAGTCAGGGATAATGATGAAATGGTGTTTTACAGCACCTTTCCAACACTACTCACTAGTCCACTTGTGGGTCTTCATCCCAGTCGCCCCGTCTCTGATCTTGTCATTTGTGATCTTCCTATTGGGCTCCTGTAAGACTGAGAACTTGGCCCAGTGTCTGCCAGGAAAGAAACGGGCTTCCTCTCTACTTTCATCTAGGCCTCTGATCTGGGAAGGGGGTCCTCACCTGGGCACCCTCCGGCTGCCGCCCTGTCCTTCTCTTTTTCTTAGGGCAATCTTTCACCCAATACCCACATTCCTTACAATAGGCACATTGATCTTTTTCCAGGGGGAGGCAAGGAGGCCCTCCCACCCCTGGGTCCATGTAACTTGGTCCTCTTCCCTTTGAACCCTGGCCATCTTTTTTACCTGCATACTATCTGTCTTGGTTTTTAAAGATCCTTTCTGCAATGTCAACTAATTTGGACAGATTCTTCCCTTGAAACCTTCCATCTTTTGTAGTTTCTTCCTGATATCAGGGCCTGACTGCCCCACAAAGGCAATGTTCACCGTCCGCCAATTCTTTGGGGCTTTGGGATCTTTGGGATCTTTGGGATCTTTTGGGTCTCATGGGCCTCCAGGAGTCTTTCTCCAGAAAGGCTATCAGAGACTCTTCCGGTCCAGTCATTCCTCTACTGATCTTAGACAAATTTACAGGCATGCGAGTGACAGCCCGGAGACACCCCTCCCCGCACCCCAGTAGAGTTTGGTGGTAGACCTGGAGCCTCTCCTTACCTGCTACCTTATTTGGATCCCAATCGGGGCTTTGATGGAAAGTAGCATTCAAGCAGGTCAGCATCTTCGTCCTCCTGACCATGGAGGTCCAGGACATTCCTGTATTCTCTGACTGTCCTCTCTCTCTCTCCGAGATGAAGAGTCAAGAGGAGTTGCTGAATATCAATCCATGTCGCTGGTGAGTAATAAAGGCAGTTTTCAAGAGGGATGAGATCCTGGGGTTTCTTTGAGAAGGCTTCAGTTTGCGCTCTCCAGTATAAAGAGGTAAAAAGGGTGGTGGATTAGATAAGACTCACCTCGCTGGTGGTCAGCAGGGCGCACAGCCAGAGCAGAAAGGCAGAAGCACAGGGCTTAAGCACTAGGTGAGCAGCCGCAGGGCTGGGTTCGAGCTGAAACGTAGAGGGTTGAGGAATGCTGGGGGTCCCCAGATGGAGGCAAGAGGGAATGGGATCACTTGTGGGCTTGGGACAGGGGGACGGGGAACAGAGAAGGAGGTGCAAGGGAGGGGGCTGGATGTGGAGCAGGCGGCTCCCCAGGAGTCTCAGACTTCCCATATTTGAAACCAGAATGTATAGGAGGGTGGCTGGGAAGGAGTCGGAGCAGAGCTAGGTCAGTAAGGGGGGCAGAAATTCCTCTTCTTCAGACGCTGGTAGGACCTGCTGATGGGAGCTGCCCTGATCTGCAAACTTGATCTGCCATTCTGATGGAGGAATAGGGAAATGTATGGTTAGCAGCGGCAAGAAGGGGCTTCATTCAGAAGGATGATTCCTCCACTAAGAACCTCCTGGCAATGATGCGTTGTATCTAATCAGAATGGTCATTAAATACGTTTTCTTGTGTCTGATAAGTTTACATGAGAGCCCAGGTTCCTTCAGGTGGCCAACTCACTGTGATGTGGGCCACTCAAGTTGACACAAGGTAGTCAACTTGTCAGGATAAACTTGGTCCCCGATTCCGCAGCTTTATGGTGATAATCTCTGAAATGTATTAAAATCTAATGAAGGAGTTTTGAAGCCTCTTTTGAAGCCTCTTGACCCATAATGAGAATGATATAGACAAAAGTAGGAACAAACAAGATGAGTCCAACACTACACACCATGAAATGTTCCCGAGGGGAGAGGATAGAGACCACAAAAGAAAGTTCAAGGACATTTAAACTAGAAGAGGGGCCCAAGAAACTGACTCTTATCTTCGTGGAGAAGACAGCAGACTAGAGGGGTGTCCCCCTACAGTCCTAGTCACTGTGAGCAATACTGGGTCCAGTTTCTCGTATTATTGGACCAAAAGACGGGGCCCCAAACAGACTGAGACAGACTTACCTCTGGAGGCTTCCAGAACTCTCTTTCCTCCACTCAGGGCCATTATACAAATTCCAGACAAGCCCCCTCCAAATGTTAGACTCCGTGATCGGAGCATAAGACAGCCCCAAGGAGTTTAAAGGTTTATTAGAGAGAGGTTTTACAGACTGACAGGTCAGAGCTGCACCACACAAAGGTTGCAGTTGGGGGGTTCAGAAAAGGGTTTAATAGCCCAAAACCACATCCTTTGCCAACCACTATGTTCCTTCCCATTGGCTGGTGCTACCCGTGGTCACTTTTTGTTCTATTCCCTGCCCCCAGACTGGCCCACCATCAGGTTCCTTCTCTACACTGATGGGTTGGCACCTCCTTCAACTATTGTAGGATCTGTTCACCCAGTTCCGTTTCCCAGGAAGTGTTCCAGGATGTGGGCTTGGGTTCATGCCCAGTTCGACTGTCAGCTATATAACCATACAGAATGGCAAGATGGCTCCTAACAGCTAAAATGGCTGCACTGTGGTTCTAACACATGTATTTTATTTATTTTATTTTTATCTATCTATTTATCAATACACTGGCTTGGCTCTTCACACTCTACCTGTCTGAATGCAAGGTGCTCTCCCAGTGGAAAACCAGCAGGACAGTTCTACTGTTCAAGAAGGGAGACATTCACGACATTGGCAACTATTGCCTCATCTGCCTGTTGTCTGTCATCTACAAGCTGTTCACTCGAGTCATCCTGAACAGGATTGGCAGAACATTAGATCAAGGGCAACCATGCGAGCAAGCTGGCTTCCTGAAAGGATTCAGCACAATCGACCATATCCACATGGTAACCAAGCTCATTGAGGTTTGTAGGGAGTTCAAGATGCCGCTCTGTCTCACGTTCATTGATTTAAAGAAAGCCTTTGATTCTGTGAAGACTGAAGCAGTCATCGAAGCCCTAGCCAAACAGGGCATTCAAACCCAATACATCAAGATCCTTCGTGAGCTGTATTATGGATTCACCACCAGGATCTCACCATTCTACAAAGAGGTGACCATCGATGTCAAAAGAGGGGTTCGACAGGGTGATACCATTTCACCAAAACTCTTCAGCGCCACCCTCAAGAAAATCACACGGCAATTAGAATGGGAAGGAATGGGAGTGAAGATAGATGATCGGCAACTACATCACTTCCACTTCGCTGATGACATCATTCTAATAACACCAAACATTAGCCAAGCGACACAAATGCTGGCTGACTTTGACCGAGAATGTGGAATGATAGGTCTACAGCTGAATCTAAAGAAAACCATGTTTATGAAAAATGAACTAGTTCCAGAGGCCCCATTCACTCTCAATGGAACAAACATCTCTGAATGCAGCAGTTATGTGTACCTAGGTCGAGAAGTCAACATGATGAATGACCTAAAGCCTGAGCTGTGCAGGAGGAAGAGAGCGGCATGGAATGCCTTCAAAAGCATTGAAGAAATAGCAAAAAAGACAAAGAACCTCTGGCTCCGGGCACATCTCTTTGACTCCACGGTTCTCCTTGCATTAACATATGCCTCAGAGACCTGGGCCCTATGAAAGCAGGGGTGAGAATGCTAGTCGGGGCTCTCAAAGAGGAATTGAAAGAGCTGTGCTTGGAATACCATGCCTCACTCAAGTGAGAGAAGGAATCCGGAGTTCCAACCTCCATTGCTATTCCAGAATCAGGGACGCTGTCTTGTTTGCCAAGGCACCGAAAATCAGATCGGATGGACATGTAATGCGATTTGGAGACGACCGCTGGTCTAGAGCCGTTACTGACTGGATCCCATGGGATGTCAAAAGATCACGTGGCAGCCCACCTACAAGATGGTCAGACTTCTTCGATCAAGACCCTGAACAAACGGTTTGAGGCTCTTGGTATTCCTGAAGCAACCAGATGCCATTGGGCTACACTGGCACATGATAGGGTCAAATGGAAATGTTACTGGGGCCCACTCGAGCAAATCGATGAATAATGGGATGCCAAATGATCAAGTGATCAAGTAATCTATTTATCTATTTATTTATTTACTTTCTTACATTATCTATCTATCTATCTATCTATCTATCTATCTATCTATCTATCTATCTATCTATCTATCTGTCTGTCTGTCTGTCTGTCTGTCTGTCTGTCTGTCTGTCTGTCTGTCTGTCTGTCTGTCTGTCTGTCTGTCTGTCTGTCTGTCTGTCTGTCTGTCTGTCTGTCTGTCTATCATCTATGTATCTATCAATATTTTATTATACCACCATGATATATACAATTACAAAGATGTTCATGTTTGGGTTTCTGTCATACAGTGTTCCAGCACCCATCCCTCCACCAGTGCCCATTTCCTGCCATCAATGTCCCTGATTCCCTCCCCTCCACTAGCCTGCCTCTATGGCAGGTTCTTTATCTCTCTTCTCTTTTTTTCTTTCTCTCTTCCTTCTCTTACACATTGTGAATTGCAATACATACATTCAGAGGTTATTCATATGTATCTTTTTGCCTGTATTCAGTGCTCAATTCTAGGCTGGTATTATCACTTTTGACAATTATTAACACACTGTTCCCTTATCTGTCTTACCTAACCTCTGGCTCCCACACATTTGTGGTAGATTCCACCTTTGACGAGACCTCTTGATTCATGTTTTGCCTGATCTTGGATATTGGTATCATAATAAATACATATATATATATTTATGTCATGCTAATAAATGCAGTCATTCTATATCTGTCTTTTTCCTTCTGGCTAATTTCACTCAACATGATCCTCTTCATGTCCATCCATTTATAGACAAATTTCATAATTTCATTTTTCCTAACAGCTGCATAGTATTTCATTGTGTAGCTATACCAAAGTTTCTTTAGCCAGTCATCAGTTTTCGGGCACTCTGGTTGTTTCCAGATTCTGGCTATTGTGAATAGTGCTGCTATGAAAATAAAAGTGCGTGTGGGCCGGAGCGATAGCCCAGCGGGTAGGGCGTTTGCCTTGCACGCCGGCCCATGCCGGCCAGGGTTCGATCCCCGGCATCCCATATGGTCCCCTAAGCACTGCCAGGAGTAATTCCTGGTGCAGAGCCAGGAGAAACCCCTGAGCATTGCCGGGTATGACCCAAAAAAGGAAAAAAAAAGTGCGGATGGTATTTCCGCTGTGTGTTTTTGGCTTCCCAGGGTATATTCCCAGAAGTGGTATGGCTGGGTCAAATGGGAGCTCAATTTCTAGTCTTTGGAGGCATGTCCATATTGTTTTCCAAAAGAGGCTGTACCAGACATTCCCACCAATAATGCATGAGAGTCCCCTTTTCCCTCCATCCACGCTAGCACTTGTTGTTTTTGCTCTTTTGGGCATGCGACAGTTTCTGTGGTAATAAATTTTTTTTTTGCTTTTTGGGTCACACCCAACGACACTCAGGGATTACTCCTGGCTTTACACTCAGGAATTACTCCATGCAGTGCTTGGGGGACCATATGGGTTGCCAGGGATCGAACTCGGATCGGCTGCATGCAAGCCAAACACCCTACCCGCTGGGCTATCGCTCCAGCCCCAAATACATGTATTTTTAATTAAAAAATTGACATATAGGGACCAGGAGCGATAGCCCAGCGGGTAGGGCATTTGCCTTGCACGCGGCCGGCCTGTGCCGGCCTGGGTTCGATCCTCGGCATCCCATATGGTCCCCTGAGCACCGCCAGGAGTAATTCCTGAGTGCAGAGCCAGGAGTAACCCCTGAGCATCGCCGGGTGTGACCCCAAAAATTGACATAGATTGCTTTTATTTTTACTAATTTGAGGGATGAATTACTTTAGTGGTCTTGAAGGGTACTATTGGGTCACTTATTGGGGGTTATTCTCATCAATGTTTGGGTGCCCATGTGGTGTCAGGGATTGAACAAGGGACTCCCATGTGTTCCAGCTATTTGAGGTCTTCCCTGGTCCTAACATGTGTTGGTAAACTTTATATTTCAGGTTATTAAACTTAATTTGCCTTTGATAGTTTATCTGTTGCCGTTTTGCTTACTTATCCAACCTGAGATTTCGGAGTGGTAGAGGATGTCCCCGTATACCCCAAAACTGACCATGCAGATGTGACTCTCTGAATAGGTTCTATGTCCTGGACCTCACCCTTTCTGAACCACAAAGTCTACTGGCTGAGCTTATCACTTGAAACAGGATGCCGCGCTATACATCTTTGAACAGCGTATCTCGTAGGGAATCAAAAAGCAGTATGCTTACCAGAATACAGAATTTACAGAAGTAAAGAGACTAAAAAAGATTATGAACCCCGCCTTTGACTTCTTGCTGACTCTCTCCCCTTTATTCAATACTGAGCTATCATGCCTGGGGTTGGAGGTTTAAGCAGAGCTACTAAGATGCATAAAAGCATGTTTTCATGAGTGACTGTGTGCACTCAGCTTCCTGCATCTCCTGATCCTACACACTTACTTAGTATCATTCCTTTCCTGTCTTAGAAACCTTGCCCCACTTATGGGAATCCGCGAAGACACAAGATTTTGTGCTTCCTTCTCTGTGCCCTAGTAGAAGCTTACAGAAAACTCACCTCAATCTCTACTTGTCCACAGATCCATTTCTAATAACAAGAGCTGAAGAACCTTGGGGTCTATAACAGTTCCATTCTAAATTTAATTTTATTTTGGAACAGCAGCACCTTTGGCCCATGGCTTATTGTATTCTTTTCTAGGAATGAAACCAGAATGTATTATAACTATGATGGAAATACTCAGGTTCCCAGATAACCTCAGAGACAACCATTCCTGGGGCTTCAGCATCAACAACACAGGGGAAAAGGAGGCAAGGTTCTTGCTGAGAGTGTCTGAAGCCTCAAGGACACAGGGCTCTTGACAAATGTTTGTATACTTTGAGACTGGAATGAATGTAGGACTACACAGATGCAAGGCAAATTTTCCTTCATTAAGGTACAGCCCCAGTCACCTAAGTAGGATTTATTAGCAAGTAATGGGCAGAAGGCAACTCAGAAGACAGAGCAGAGCATTCTCCTTTTTTTTTTCCGGGGTTGGTTTTGTTTTACGGCCCTGGCACAATTTTTTTGGTGCTTTTTTGGATAAGCTGGCGATGCTCAGAGGTTATTCTTGGCTCTGCACTCAGGAATTACTCCTGGCGGTGTTTGGGGGACCATGTGGGATGCTGGGGATCGAACCCAGGTCGACCGCATGCAAGGCAAATGCCCTACTCACTGTGCTATTGCTCCGGTCATGGCCCCCGCACAATTGTGCTCAGTCCTTACACCTGTCTCTCTGCACAGGGATCACGCCTGGCTCTGTTGGGGCTCGCACTAGGGTGGGCTATGTGCGAGGCAAGGACCTTACAGGATGTTTATCTCTGTAGCCCTGGGTACAGCATTTAAATGATCACCTTCGATTATGTGAAAAGCAGGGAGAGGCTTTTAAGTTTCTTTTTTTTTCTTTTTTTTTTTTTTTTTTTTTGGGTCCACCGGCAATGCTCAGGGGTTTCTCGGCTCTGCCTCGGATTCTCCTGCGGTGCCGGGGGACCTATGGGAGCCGGGGTCGGCCCGGCCGGCTGCCGGCATGCCTTCCGCTGGCTTCGCTTTAAGTTTCTGAGACCAGGAAGGAGTTTTCTCCAGAATCAGAAACTGAAACCACCCCCTTTAGTTTCTTCTACAGCTTATCTTGGGGTTGTCCTCATTATAGTATACTATCATCACATCTCAGGCTTCTCAATTTACTATGCTTTTTACAGAGGCAAGAGCCTGCAACAGACTCACCAGTATTCCCTCCCTCCCTTCCTTTCTCCCTCTCTTTTCTTCTTTTCCTTCCTTTCTTCTTTTTTTGGGTCACACCGGCAATGTTCAGGGGTTACTCCTGGCTCTGTACTCAGGAGTTACTCCTGGCTGGGCAATGCCCTACCCACTTTACTATCATTTTGGCTCCCTCATTGGTATTCTTACACCACTCCATCATCAAACTAAAATAAAAATAGGATATTTGGGAGAGATAGTACAGCAGGTAAGGCATTTGCCATGTGCATGGTTGGACCTTTGTTTGATCTCTGACACTCTGTATGGTCCCCCTGAGTATCACCAGGAGTGATCCTTGAGTGCAGAGCCAGAAGTAGCCCCTAGCACAGCAGAGTGTGGCCCAAGCAACCCTCATAGGACATTTAGTGGGATATTAAATGACCACAAATAGGCTGGATGAGAAATCCTGTGACAAAGGAGTCACCTGTTCAATTTAAAGTATCTACATATAGTGTTTGGGGGCGGGGGGAGCCGGGGTGGGCGTTGCCTCACGCCAGCCGCGGCCGCGGGCAAAAATTAATACAAATGATTTTTAATACGGTTCTCATCTTTCTTCTTTACTCTTTTTTTTCTTTTTTTGCCACATCCCGTATGCTCAGGGCAAACTCCCAGCTCTGGTCACAGGGACCCCTCCTGGCAGGCTCGGCAAACCATATGGGTGCTGAAGATTGAACCCAGGTCGGGCCACATGCAAGGCAGATGCCCTCCTCTGCTGAACTGTTGCTTTCACCCTTCTTTAATAGATTACTCTCAAAGCCTCAAGGATATACCTTTGTGGACTTTTCCCAGCCCCCATCTGCAGCAAGACTGACCATTCATAAATTACTGAATAAAAGCGGCTAAGTCTTACACAATTTACTCAGTTGAATTTTGTTCTTTAACAGGCAAAAACAGGGGGCCAGGGCAATAGCACAGGCGGGTAGGGAATTTGCCTTGCATGCGGCCGACCAGTCCTATATGGTCCCCTGAGCACCTCCAGGAGTAATTCCTGAGCAAAGAGCCAGGAGTAGTCCCTGAGCATCTAAGGTGTGACCCCCAAAAAAAAAAAAACCCAATCCAAACAAACAAACAAACAAACAGGCAAAAACAAAACTAACAAACAAAAAGCAAGGAGGCCCGTGGGCTGGGAATGAGCAGGGGATGGGGTGCGCGTGGGGGCTGGGGTGGAGATGTGGATGGAAGATGACTTTGCTGGACGATCTGGGATTCCTTAGCATGTAGCTACCCTCCACTGGGGCCCCTAGTTTCGGATTCTATTCTTCTCTTCGAGGAGGGAGGCCACCAACGCACACCAGATGGAGGCCAAGAGCTGGTTTGCAAGGCTTTGAGCGGTAGCACAGCGGGTAAACGTTTGTCTTGCAAGTGGCCAACCCAGGTTCGATCCCCCCATCCCATATGGCCTCCCAAGCACCTCTAGGAGTAATTCGTAAGCGTAAAGCCAGGAATAACCCCTGACCATCGATCTGGGTGTGACCCAAAAATGGGGTGTGGGGGAACCCACAAAAAACCCAAGGCCCCACCACCTCAGTTTGGGACGCCCAGGGGAAAGTCGAGACGTTGGCCCTCCCGGTTTCCTAGAGAGGCCGCCGAACCGGGGCGGCGACGCGCATGCGCGATGCGGCCGGCGAGGAGAAGGGCGGGCGGTGGGCGTGAGGCCGGCGACGCGGTCGAAGGTCCGAGTGTCCGGCGGCCGCGGGAGTCGGTGAGCGGCCGCGGGGCGTGGGCGGGTGTTGGGGGCTGCGGTGCGGCGCAGGGTGCCGGAGGGCGCTGGGGTGCTTGGCTCTCCCGGGGCGGCGGGGGCGGCCAGGCCCGGAGGCGGCACCGGGCGCGAGGTGGCGGAGCCCGGGCTGGGGGGCGGCGGCTGGGGGCGCGGATGGGGACCTGCGGGTGCCGCCCGGGGCGCCCAGGTGGGGGGCAGTGGACGTGCGGACGTCTGTGCCTTATGGCTGTAATTATGCGAACAAAGAGACTAATTACGGACGATTAGATAGTAGATGCCCCGGGGTGAGTGTTAGAAAAGTAAAAGTAACTGCGTTCTTTAAAGATTTTCGTAGGTAGGGTACTTGGCTTTTAAAATTTGCATAATGATTTAATAATGATTTAAATACGCATTTTAAGCAAACCAGGATTTCCCCGTTTCTTACACACACACACACACACACACACACACACACACACACACACACACACACCCTCTTTTAGGGGTTGGACAGCTGGTACACCACACCCCCATTTTCCTGTTTCTTGCACATACACACATCTTTTGGACAGCTGGTACAGCGGGCACACCACACCCCCATTTTCCTGTTTCTTACACACACCCCCCCCACCCCCACACACCCTCTTTTAGGGGTTGGACAGCGGCACACCACACCCCCATTTTCCTGTTTCTTACACATACACACATCTTTTGGACAGCTGATACAGCGGGCACACCACACCCCCATTTTCCTGTTCCTTACACACCCACACGCCCACACACACCCTCTTTTAGGGGTTGGACAGCTGGTACAGTGGGAACACCACACCCCCATTCACATCCCTTTTAAGGGGTTGGACAGTACAGTGGACAGGGCGCTTGCCTTGCTTGCTTCTGATTTGGTTGACCTGGGTTCAATCCCCAGCACCTCATATGGTCCCCTGAACCTGCTAGGGCGATCCCTGAGCGCCCTCCGGTATGGCCCAAGCCTTTAAAAGTACTGTTAAAATTATCTATTTATTAATTGGTACAACATCTCTAAGTGATTTTAATCATGTGAAAGTTTATGATTTGTCGGCATTAAGTTTATTGATATTATTACCCTTTAATTAAAACATTTTTGGGGGGCCACACCTGTTGGTGCTCAGAGCTTACTCCTGACTCTGTGCTCAGGGGTCACTCTTGGTAGTGCTCAGGGGAACCCTATGCGTGCTGGAGATCAAAGCCGGGCCTGTGCAAACGTGGGCCCTAACTGCTTGTTAGGCTCCAGTCTCCAAATCATTACTTTTCGTAGATGTATCTTTAACTTGTGGCAGGCCTCTGTCCTCTGGGATTGTGTAGAATTGGTGAGTGTCTGGAGTGCTCCTTTTGTGTTGTGACTTTCATCCTCCATACAGAATGCCTCTCTCCGAGTCAGCACCCTCGGGTCTGGCCCCGAAACAAAACAAGCAAAAAATTGGTGCCAACGTTAGGGCACTGCGCAAGTATAGCAGAAACGAATATTCTCCCCTACTCCCTGTTGCTCTCCTGAGTGTAGGCTACAGAAGCTGTTCAGTGTGCAACACATGGTATTTGTGCGGAACAGGACAAACCCTGTCTTTTTAGAGCGATTGTCTCTGCTTTCAAAGTGAAAAGAATACAAGGAACAGCCTTGAATCCTAGGGGCAGCTCTAACCTTTGAAGCCACTTCTGCTGTCTTTATAGAGACAAATCTGAGACATCAGAATAATTTTTCTGAAGTTGGAAGTGATGGCCAGGAAAGAGCATCCTCCTGTTTCCATCTGTTTGTAGCTCAGAACTGGAAGCCCACAGTACTGGCTGGTTATTTCACGAGGAAATGTCAGCTCGTCTGGCTGTGCGGAGGCGATGACGAAGCTGCTCTTCCATGTTCTGTTAATGCTGAAGACAGGCAGACAAATCCGGCTTACTGAAGCAGGCAGCCCTTCCCGCAAGATGAAAGTGGGGGAATGTTTTGAAGCCGACCTTCAGCATGTACTTAAAAGGAAATGAACCACCATTAAGTTTTCTGTGGTTCCTGGGAGCTGGAAGTATAGGTAAGGAAGCATTCTTTGATGGCAGAGATGTGGCTGAGAGTAAATCACATTGTTCTGCACATGATTTTGTGTTTGTAAGTGAGAAGAAGAGATACATAATGAGGCTTTCTCCAAGGAAGACAAACCAGCTTCATTACATGTAAGGTGAAGCTGAAAAGACAGGAGCACAAGTTCGCTGAAAATTCTCAGGAAGTTTCTGGCACTTACCCTGCTCAATCCATTTTCATTCTGGGGGTGTCCAGGGTAATGTATAAAGTGCTGGGAAGGAACACCGGCTTTAGGGACGCACAGTTATGGTATACTCTTAGGAAGTTGATTAAGTGAAGCTTTTCTTTTGTCCTCTGTAGCTAATTCAGAGCTGGGAGGAAAGGAGGTTTAGGATGTCTGTGTTTAATCGGCTGTTAGCTCACTGATCCACATCTTTCCTCTTCGCCTCCCACCCCCACCATTGGTGTTATGGGCAGTGGTGCTCAGAGGCTACTCCTAGCTCCCGGCTGCCGGATCAGTCCCGGTGGGGCTAGGCCTGACCTCTATCAGTTTGCTCTGGGTGTTTCATTCAGGATTGAATGACTTGGGAGCTTTTTAGCTTTGACCATATTCTGCAGAAACAGAGCTTTGTTTCTTTCTGTTCTTTCCACACCCCCCCACCTCCCCTGTCCCGCCGACAGAGCTCTCCCCCTCCCCAGCAGTGCTCAGGACTTATTCCTGGCTCTGTGCTCAGGGAGCGTGCGAGGTGCTGGGAATCAAATCTGGCTGGCTGTGTGCGAGACCAGCATTTCCCTTCTGGCTGTGCTCTCTCCAGCCCCTCTGCCATAGTCACAGGCGGATGTTATTTTCTGTCTGCTCATCCTTTACAAATACTGCTTTCATCTCTTTGAACGTTTTTGCAGCGTTGTTTCAGACAGACTAGCTTGGAGGCTTGTTTTTGGTGGTAGTTTCACTGTGGGTTTCAGTTTTCCTAAGATACATCCAATGCCCTTTATGTTGGCATTCTTCCAAATATTTCTGTGTGTCTGAAGTTTATTTTCTTTAGGTGTGGGCTACGCCCGCCTGTGCTCTGGGGGTTATTCCTGGCCCTTTGTTCAGGAGTGCGCCCTGGCAGTGCTCGGGAGGCCTTCTGTAGTGCTGGGGGTTTGAACCAGGGCCAGGGGATGCCAGGCCACGTGCCTTGACCCTTGTACTGTCCCTCCGGCCCCAGGGTTCTGCTCTGCAACTGCACTGCCAGGTTTTTTCTTCACTTGCCATCACCCTAATTCTTCTCATACTTTGAGTTTCTGTTTTGTTCTCGCTTTGGGAGCACATCTGGCACTGCTGGGGTCTCCTGGCTTAGCGCTTGTTCCTGTGGATGGGCTCATTTCCCGGTGGTGCTGGTGGCATCGCGGAATTGTCAGGAATTAACGGGCCCTTTTGCCCAGCCGTCAGCAGTGGCTCCAGCTCACACGCTTCATTTTCTTTCACTTTTTTGGTCCGTTTTGCAGTTTTTGTTTCGGGGCCACTGCTGGCTTAAGAGCCTGGAACGGAACCCAGGGCCTGCTTCACGTGGGGAGGCAAGCGCCCTCCCGGTGAGCCGCATTCCTTCCCCTTCGGCGTCCTGCTCTCCGCTTCCTCCTGAGCGCTGCTGCTCTTGTGTTTGTGCGAAGCCGGAGCCTGCTCTAGGTCTTCAGAGAGGTCCCTCTCGTTTTCTCTCATTTTCCTTTGCTTTCTTCTTTGGATACTTCCCCCTTTTTAAAGAACATGCCCAGGAGTGTTCTGGGGCTGTTCCTGGCTCTGTGCTCAGGAGTGACCCCTGGTGGTGCTCTGGGGTGCTGGGGTTGGGCTCCTGGCGGCTGTACACAGGGCCAGCACCTTTCCTCCTTTCCTGTTCCGGCCCGTCCTGCCTGGTCCGGTCCCTGCCCCTCACTCTTCACTGCCCGAACTCCTGTCTGAGCCACCTCTTCAGCAGGCACGATCCCTCGGCTCTGCCTGGCCCTGGCATCAGGGTGGTGTTTTGCTTGAGCTGACAGGTCGCGTCTGTTTCCTGGCCAGCCGGGGGGGGGGGGGTGGGGGGGGGGGGGGGGTGGGGGGGTGGGGGGGTAGGCATTGGCTTCTAGAGCCTGCAGGAGGCCGTGAGCTCCGGGAGTTCACACTCTCTCCCCACGCTCCTTGCCTTCCCTCTGTTTCTCTGGTGACCCAGGGCACGCGCACGCCTGGTTGTGCAACTCCCGCTCCGGCTGTGCTCCCTGGGTCGCCCCTTCATTGGGGTGCTCACGGCGGTCGCACGTTTCCCCTGTCGCACATCAAACGCTTGGTTTTCCAGAGATTGTGTCATGGCGCTGGGGCCCCAAGGGGCAGAGCCCATTCAGCGCATGTGGGTGCAGAGCAGTGCTGGGATGAACTCGCAGCCTTTGGGCCTCTTGCTTCCATGGTAGACTACCCCCTGGTCCCTCAGTGTCTTTGTTTGTATATTTTTGGGGGCCTTCCAAATGGTACTCAGGAGCTTGGGGGTCCCACGGGTGATTCGTGGCCTCGTGGATTGGTGGTTGAGTGGTCTGAGGACACGGGTGTGAGGACGTGGTGCTGCTCGGGCCCTGCAGTGCTGGTGATACCCAGAGCCCTCGGGGACTGTGTGGTGCTGGGAAGCGAACCTGCCCTGGGTGCATGCGGGCCCTAGCCACTGCACTTTCTGTCCCTTTGTCCCTTTTCTTTATTGGGCTGTGAGGGGAGGTTGGGCCATACCAAGCCGGCGTGCAGGGCTTATTCCTGGCTCTTCGCTCAGGACTCAGCTCCTGGGACTTGGGGGGATGATATGCAATGCTGGGGATTGATCTCTGTCTTCTGTGTGGAAGGCAAATGCTCTTACCTGTTGGACTAGTTTTCCTGCCCCTCCTTTTTTTTTTCTTTTTTGGGTCATACCCGGTGATGCTCAGGGGTTACTCCTGGCTCTGCACTCAGGAATCACTCCTGGCGGTGCTCGGGGACCATATGGGATGCCGGGATCGAACCCAGGCTGGCATAGGCCAGCCGCGTGCAAGGCAAACGCCTACCCACTGGGCTATCGCTCCGGCCCCCTGCCCCTCCTTTTATTAAAATATAGAATTATTGATTATTTTCTATTACACCAATTAAGGAGCGTAGATAAAATGGGATGGGGAGTATGGGGGAGAGGAGGTAATGAGTGGCGATGCTTGGGAAGGCCTTAGGAACTTTGCTTATGTGTATACGTTCTTGCTTTAAAACATAAATCTTTTCATAGCCATAATTTTGCAGACGTGGCTCTTGGGACGGCACACCTGGCAGTGCTCATGGACCTTGTGCTGCTGGGATTGAACTGGGCTCCACCCCATTCAAGGCAAACTTAGTGCTATCTTCCTGACCCTAATTTAAAAACGTTTTGTTTTGGGGGTCATCTGATGTTGTTGGGGCTACTCTGGGCTTTGTGTTTTCAAGTTGCTCCCTTCAGTGAACAGGGGACCATGTAGCGCTGATGTTTGAACCTAGGTCTGTTGACAAGCAAAATGTATGCTCAGCCTTTTGAATTGTCTGGCCCTTAATTTTTTTTTTGGTTTGCTTGATTGGAGAGGCACATTTGACAGTATTAGGGGGCTACTTGTACCACTGGCTACTAGGGGTGTTGCTTCTGATGGTGTTTGGAGAACCATGCAGTGCTGTCAGGATTTCTTTCATTTTTTAGTTTTTGGGTCACACATGGTGGTGCTCAAGCCTTGCTCTTGGCTCTCTGCTCAGGAGTCACTCCTGGTGGGATGCGGGGGTGTTGGGAGCCATGTGGAGTGCTAGGAATTGAACTTGGGTCAGCTGTGTGCAAGGTAAGTACCCTGACTGTTGTACTGTCTCTCTGTCCTTGTAACTATAGTTTCTGTTGACCAAATCAAGGCATGCAAAGCTTATGTGCAAAGCCTCAGCTCAGCCCATTATGCTCTTTCTCTGACTCCAATTTATTTATTTATTTATCTATCTACCTATTTATTTATTTATTTATTTATTGCCTTTTTTGGGTCACACCCGGCAATGCTCAGGGGGCTACTCCTGGCTCTGCACTCAGGAACCACTCCTGGCGGTGCTCGGGGGACCATATGGGATGCCGGGATCGAACCCAGGCCGGCACCGGCCGGTCAGGCAAGGTAAACGCCTCTACCCGCTGGGCTATCGCTCCGCCCCAGACTTCAAATTATTTAAATTTACTCTGGAAATTGGGGGAAAGAAAAAATATAAAGAGGAAAATAACAGGGAGGTATTTTTCAAAAATGTAGGTGTAGACACTTACGTTTTTGTATATTTGCATTAATCATTTTATGCATGTACTCTTGGAACTAAAAAAGATATGTGCAGTAGTGTGAAAAACTCTAGGTCCTTGGAATATGGTTCTGGCTGGTAAGACTTGCCTGTTAAACGCAAAGGCCCAGGATTCAGCCCTTGGTCTGCCGCCTGCCCCTTAGGATCCCACCGTCCCATGGTCTGGAATTCCAGGGGAAGAAATCAAGGGGAAGAAATCAAGTTATGATACACTGTAAAGTGTCCTTCAGCTATCATTCCCAACCGTCATTCCCAACTGTCATCCCCAACCATCACCTAACCTTCATTCCCAACCGTCATCCCCAACTGTCATTCCCAACTATCATTCACAACTCATTCCCAGCTTTCATTCCCAACTCTCATTCCCAACTCTCATTATGTTAACACTGTCATTCCCAACTGTCATTCCCAACTCTCATTCTTAACCGTCATTCCCAACTGTCATTCCCAACTCTCATTCTTAACCGTCATTCCCAACTGTCATTCCCAACTATCATTCCCAACTCATTCCCAACTCTCATTCCCGGCTTTCATTCCCAACTCTCATTATGTTAACACTGTCATTCCCAACTGTCATTCCCAACTGTCATTCCCAACTGTCATTCCCAACTATCATTCCCAACTTGATGCCCCGACCAGTTTATATTGTCATAGTTATTGCGGAACTCTAAGATGAACAACTAGTTGACTTCCGGGAATTACAATTTTGGCACAAAGTCTAGGGCAAGCCCAGAGTGTCCTGAACAGGGATTTGTGCTGAAGCTTGTCTTTGCTTTCTTGAGGATGTTAACCTAAATGACATGTGTTGCTGTAGTTCAATTTGATTAGTTGGAGGTCAGAGTCTTGACAGTTCACCGGGCTATATCTTCCCTGCTCCCAATGAAATCCTTATTTTCAGTGGGTCTCATTCTAAAATTCAGCAGCTTCAGCTTTACGTTGTTGGCACAGTAGAAAGAATTCCTTGTCAGCACTTTATCCATGCAAGTCAGCAAAAAAATCATAGTCTGGAAAATGTAAGTTCAGCTCACAAATGGTCTCGACATTGTTAAGTGTTTACATTATAATCCTTCCAGGCCATTTTTCTTGGGGGATGTGGTGGTGGGGGTCACACCTGGCCATGCTCACATCTTATTCCTGGCTCTGCTCTCAGGGATTACTCCTCGCTAGCTCTGGGGCCCATATGTGGTGCCAGATATTGAAGCCGGTTGGCCACATGGAAGGCAAGAGCCTTACCCATTGTACTACTGCTCTGGCCCCTCCAGGCCGTTTTCAGTTCCCTGTTAGGTGTTTGTGGTATATGTCACACATACTTACATGTACGCATATGATTATAATTCTTCTGTGGTTATACTAGCTTTCCCCCCTTTATTTGCAGTGCTAGGGATTGAACCTATGTCCTCACTTGTGCAAGGCAATTACTCTACCACCGAGCTACATCCTTAGACTCTAGAGTGGCCTTTTCACTTACCACATCAGATCAGTGCAGTTTTTTCTGTTTTGCACGGAGGCTTCAGAGTGGCCTTGACCAGAAATGTTTTTCCACGAAGAGATAGAAACCCTCCTGCTGTTCCGGAGGCTCGTGCGGGAGTTCCACGTTCAGTCTTCAGCGCTGCATGGTTCCCTGAGCACTGCTAGAAATGATTTCAGGACCTGCTGGGGGCCCGTCCTGCCCTCACCCTTCCCCAGAAAGGGCCCTGATAGCTTGTGCTGTATGTGTGGACTGATTTTCCGTCCTTAGTGCTAATGTAATCCCCTCCTTCCTGTTCAGTTTATTTGTTTTTGGGCATCACCAGCTGCACTCGGGATTATTCCTGGTTCTGTGCTCAGAAATCACCCCTGGCAGGTTCAGGGCCTACATGCGATGCTGGGGATTGAACCTGTGTTAACTCTCTGCAAGACAAACGCCCAACCCACTTACTGTCTCTCCCCCAGTGCAGATAGATATTCATGGCTGTCATGCTGAGAGCCCCCCCACTGTGTTTCAGACCTCATAAGTGAGGGCTGGGGAGGGGGCAGAGTGATAGCACAGCGGTAGGACATTTGCCTTGCATGCAGCCGACCTGGGTTCAATCCCTGGCATCCCATATCCCCAAGCACTACCAGGAGTAATTCCTGAGCAAAGAGCTAGGAGTAACCCCTGAGCATTTCTGGGTGTGACTCAAAAAAAAAAAATAAGTGAGGGCTCGTTGCTTCTTACAGTAGCAGTAAGTGTGGTACTGTCTCCTGCTTCTCTTGTATCAGATCGACTGTGAAGTCATGGAGGGTCACCAGTACGTCCCCGCTGGGTGGTCAGCCTTACCACGCCGGTGAACAGGGAAGCAGTTATGTTGATACTCAGCTAGTGGTCTTTACAAATGTCGCGTGGCTTTGCATCCTAGAGGTGCTCTACTTTTCGTTTAGCGTTGCTGTTTCAAAAATCTTTTTCCTTTATCCCTTTTTTTTTTTTTTTGGTTTTTGGGTCACACCTGGCGATGCTCAGGGCTTACTCCTGGCTCTTCGCACAGGAATTACTCCCTGGAGGTGCTCGGGGGACCATATGGGATGCCGGGATAGAACCCAGGTTGGCTGCGTGCAGGGGTAAGCGGCTTACCGGCTGGACTATCACTCCAGCCCTGAGTAGGTTATTTCTAATATTGTGGCATAGTGAATGCTGATGTAAAACGTATGTTTTTAAATTTTGCATTTCTAGGAGGTAAAATTCGTGGGACATAAATCATAGGACTAATTTCCTGCTCATGTTCACGTTGCCCTTCCTGGGGCTGTGTGTGTTTACCCTCTGTCAGTAGTCTGCTTTTGGGTGTTTTGGATAAGGGGTTCTAAATTATGTAGTTCATATGTCATTCCTTTCCCATTTTTTTTTGGGGGGGAGGACTCAGGCCTGGTAGTACTCAGGGTTATTCCTGACTCTCTGTTCAGGGGTCACTCCTGGTAGGGCTCAGTACCTTATCGAATGGAAGGGGGAACGCAGGTCTGCCACTTGAAAGGCAAGTGCCCTACCTGCTGTGCTGTTGCTCCGCTTTGGGCTCACACTGGTGGTATTCAGGGCCTTCTCCTGGCTTTGTACTAGAGGGTTTGTACTAGAAGTGCTTAGGGGACTGCGTGGTGCTGAGGTTGAGATGGGGGTTTCCCCTTGAGCTGTCTGTGACATGAACGCTTGATCTTATCTTTCTTTTTTAATTTTATCATCGTCCTTATCTGTTTCAGAACTCATACAGAACAATGAGTTCTGGGTTGCAAAAGAGGATTTAGTTTTCACACCTACTTCATTCTTTAAAACACCCACATAGGTGTGAGATGTGAAATCTTTAATGATAATTCCCTTTGCTATGACTTTGCTTTTATTTGCGGAGCCAGTTGTTCCGTTATGTTCTTCAATTGTTTTATGTTCTTCACTGCCCTGTAATGCTACTTCTGTCAGATTTGTTTTTGCTTTAATTCTGTGTTGTTCTTTTTTATCTGCTATTTGTATATATTCCTGCAAATTTAATACTTAGGTTTAATACTGTATTTTAATAATTATATTTCCCAAGAGAACAAATATTTCCATCTTAAAAACTGTGCAGGGTGCCAGAGAGATAGTACAGTGAGCTCTCTGGCCCTCGGCCTGCACTGGCCCATCTGAGTTCAGTCCCCAGCACCCCATATGGTTCCTTGAGTACTGCAGAGAGCCAGGAATAAGCCCTGAGCATAGCCAGATGTAACCCAAATAACAAAAACCAAAACTGTAGTGTTGGCCTTTTACTGATTTTTTCTAAACTGTGGAATATACTTACCAAACCTAAAGAAAACCTTCAGTAGGGCTTTGTTGGAGATGTGACGTCTTTAAAATATTAGTCTTTTTAGGGGAAGAGGGCGCACCGGTTGTACCCAGGGCTTATTCCTGGCTCTGTGCTCAGTAATCACTCCTGTCGGTGCTCAGAGGACCATATGTGGTGCTGGGGATCAAACCTGCATTGGCGAGTACAAGACAAACATCTTGCCCACTATACCTTTTTAAAAAATATTTTATTATACCACCGTTAGATATACAATCACAAAATGTTTATATTTGAGTTTTGGTTCTACAGTGTTCCAGCACCCATCCTTCCATCCGTGCCCATTTCCCACCACCAGTGTCCCCACTTCCTCTAGCCTGCCTCCGTGGCAGGTTCTTTATCTCCTTTCTCTCTTTTTCTTTCTCTCCTCTCTCTCTCTTCCTCTCTCTCCCATTCTCACTTCCCTTTCTTACACATTGTGGATTGCAATACATACATTTAGAGGTTATCATGTTTATCTTTTTGCCAATTTTCAATGCTCAGTTCTTGGATGGTATCATCATTTTCAATGATTATCAGCACACTGTTCCCTTCTCTGTCTGACCTAGCCTCTAACTCCCACACGTTTGTGGTAGTACCAGGCTTTGAGATATCGTGCAGTCATCCGCGCACCATGGGGATCGGGCTGTGTCCAGCTGTGGAGTCCGGATCAGAGGATCACTGTGGTTGTGTTGCACGAGGTTTTCTGACTTCTGGGAGCCTGGCGGAGGACAGGCCAAGGAGCAAGAACCTGTCCCCACCCCAAGTCTAGCACAGGGCAGGCAGGCAAAGACTTCGCCCTGCACCTGAATTCCTGGTGTCCGGTCAAGAGCCCCAGCAGCAGTTCTGGGCGGGCCGCCAGGCCTTTTGTGGAGGGAGCTGAGGTGGGGGGGAGGTGGCCCCAGTCCAGGCTCCCTAAAAACCTGGTTGGTGTAGTCGCCGAGTCCTGCATGCCTGGGCTTCACTCCGCTTCTCTCTTGGGTCAGGCTGTGTCCAGCTGCTGAGTCCAGACCAGAGGGTGACTGGGGTTGTGTTGTGCGAGGTTCTCTGACTTCTGTTCTTGAATTTACTTTCTGAATTTCTAGAACATGATTGGTTCCACTAGTTTGATGTACCGTGTGGCCGCTCAGGGAGAGCTGGGTGGCAGCTCCCCCTCATGGGTATGTCTCTACATGATGGCCAATTGCCCTGAGGCAGTTCGTGGCGGTGCCACCAGGCCTCCTGGATGGGAGAGGGGAATGGGGACCCCAGCTCCAGCTCCACGAACGCCTGGTGACTTCCGCCTCCGAGAACCGCCTACCTGGGCTTGATACCCACTGTACTGTTAACTCTGGGCCCAGTGTTAGTCTTCATACACAGTCAGATGTGTCTTTTGTCTTGGTAGTTTTGTGTTTCCTTCTGAGGTCTTGTACATGTTGGGTGGGTCACCGTGTTGTTTGTTTGGTTACTAGCAGCTCAGCGCTGGGACTGGGATACGGTGTTGCCATGGTCCTGGGATGCCACATGCCACCTCGTCATGTGGAGGGCCTGCAGGGCCACACTGGTGATGCTGGGGCCACGGGGGCGTGTACATTTAATTTATTTTTTATCTTATTTTATTATTATTATTTTTGGCCTCTTGGGTCACACCCGAGATGCTCAGGGATCCTGGCTCTGCACTCAGGAATCACTCCTCGTGGTGCTCAGGGGACCATATGGGTTGTCAGGGGTTGAACCCAGGTTGGCCACGAGCAAGGCAAATGCCCTACCTGCTGCACTATCACTCTGGCTCCAGGGCTTGTGCATTTTATTAGCTTTTTCCCTGGAAATTTTGTGGGTTTGTTCATAGCTGTTGTGTAGATTTTCATTGTAGTGGTTATTGCTTTTGTATTGGAAAGCTAACAATTTGTCGATCTCTATGTTCATCCTCAATGATCAATCCTGTAGACTTGAGTCTTGGATTTTTTATACATGCTTGTATCATTTATGCATAGTATTAGCTTTGGCCCTTCTATTTATTTTTTAATAATATGGCCAATTGTTTTCTTTTCTACTGGCTTTATTTGGGTGCTTGAGGGGCACACCCGGCTTTGCTCAGGGCTGATAACTGGCTCTGTGCTGGGCTCAGGCGCACCATATGAGATGCCAGGAATCAAACCCAGGTTAGCTGTGTGCAAGGCAAGAACCGTACCCACTGTTCTATTTCTTTAGCCTTGCGTGTGCTCTGGGTAGAATTCATTGTCTTATCAGATGAAGTAAAAGATTACCACCTGTGTTAATCTGTACATATTTATTGCAACGTGTAGAACCCGCCTGTCTGTTTTGTAGGCCTATGTTCTTCCCAGCACCGTTGGTTGAAAGAACTTTCCTCCTCTCTCTTTTAAGTGGTCTTTGTCCCCTTGTCGAAAATAAATGAGCCGTAAGTGAATGAAAACGCATGAGTTGACTTTCAACTTCGCCTCCCTTCCCGTTGGTGCTGTAGGACAGGGGTGGGCCTTGGGTGCACGGCGCCTACTCTTACAGCATGTGCTGGCCATTGAACAGGCGAGTTCTGGTACTCAGATGCCCCTTTGGTGCCTGGGCTCACAGAGGCCAGTCACTGCACATGGGGCGGTGCTGGGTGGGGATCACTCGCTTTCTAATGGATTTTGGGCTACACCCACTTACTCCTGCCTCTGCACTCAGGAATCACACCTGGCCATGCTCGGGAACCATATGGGATGCTGGGGATTGAACCCTGGTCGGCCCCTGCAAGGCAGATGCCTGACCCGCTGTATTCTCACTCCGGCCCTGCCTGGGTTCAGTCTTAGCAGGTGGGGTGCTGGTGGGTGTTGAGCTCCCGGCCTTCTGCCCACGGGGCAGGCAGCCTGCCCTGGTGCTGTCCCCAGCCCCTGCCCCCTTCATTCATTGTGGGAAACCCACTGGGATTGCTCTGAAGTTGCGGGAACGTGGGGAATCCTGCCCTCTGTCTTCTGTCTTTCCATTGATTTAAATCTTTAATTTCTTCTCAGGGTTTCATAATTTTCAGGGTACGGGTTTTGCTGTTTTTAAGTTACAGCTTGAGTATTTTATTTTTATGTGCTTGTCAATAAAATTGTTTCCTTTTAAAAATATATACTTCAAAGTGTTTTTTTATTTTCTTTAACATCCCTTTAAGGAGCTCTTTCTCCCCTCCTCTCCTCTCCTCCTTCTTTTTGTCCTCGTTGCATTGATGGGGGGTGCTACTTGACTGTGATGGTTGTGCACCTTTTTAGTTGTGGTGCTTCTAGGAGGGAGGGCGGAGTGGTGGTGCTGTTGTGTCACACACTTGGGGCACGGTACTGGCCAGGGGTCCCACAGGAATCAGGCGGCTGAGCTTGCATGTAGGGTCATGAGTCCCCTCCCTCCCTCCCTTCTCCGCTCTCTCTCCTCCCCTCCCCTCTCTTCTCCCCTCCCCTCTCTCTCCCCTCTCAGCTCACCTTGATGCTCCTCCTTTCTCTCCTCCCCTCTCCCTCCCTCCCCTCCTCCCTCTCCTCCCCCTCTCCTTTTTTTGTCCTCTCTTCCCTCCCCTCCTCTCCTCTCCCCACTCCTCTAGATTGTCAGGGCTGCCAAATAGTGTTTAAGGTCCCCTGGGCCATACCCCGCAGTGTTCTGGGGCGTCCAGGATATACCTGGCAGTGCTTAGGGCACCACACTATGTCAGGGGCCAGACCCAGCACTCCCGCACGAGCTGTTCTCTGGCTCATTGGGCTATCGCCTCAGCCCCTGGGAGTTCAAAAGAATTTTATTATTTTACTTATTTGTATTCTCTCTTCCTTCCCCTCTGTTGTGGTTGTCCAGGGCTGCTTGCCCACTGTGCACTTTAGTTGTGATCATACACACCTGAATGTGCTGGGGCTGGAGATCATAGCAGATCTGGGCACCCGCCGTAGAGCGGCCAGGGCTGTGTTGGCATGAGGCATTAAACTCACCACGCCCCCTGTTTGCAGAACCGGTGGTTAGACCTATGCCATCTCCTGCTCCTCCCTCCCGCCTTGGTCCGTTGATGTCCTATGCCAGCCTGTGCACTTGGTAGCCTCCAAGTGCTGCTCCTGCTTTCCTGTGTTCTGGGATGTTGTACTCACCCTCACACAGGTGAATGTAGCCCCGATGTGCTGGCACCTCTGTGGAAATGCTCATGTGCTTTCTTTCTTTCTTTCTTTTGTTCTGGGCCACACTCAGTGATGCTCAGGGCTTCTTCTTGGCTCAGCACTTAAGAGTCACTCATGTTGTGCTCGGGGAGACCAAGCAGGGTGGCAGGGATTGAACCCAGGTTAGCCGTGTGTAAGTCAAGTGCCCTACCTGCTGTGTCCTCTTTCTACTCCAGTGTGCTTGCTTGCTTTTTCTTCCTTCCTTCCTTCCTTCCTTCCTTCCTTCCTTCCTTCCTTCCTTCCTTCCTTCCTTCCTTCCTTCCTTCCTTCCTTCCTTCCTTCCTTCCCTTCCTTCCTTCCTTCCTTCCTTCCTTCCTTCCTTCCTTCCTTCCTTCCTTCCTTCCTTCCTTCCTTCCTTCCTTCCTTCCTTTCCTTCCTTCCTTCCTTCCTTCCTTCCTTCCTCTCCTCCCTCCCTCCCCTCCCTCCTCCCTCCCTCCCCTCCCTCCCTCCCTCCCTCCCTCCCTTCCTTTTTTTTGCTTTTTGGATCACACCGGCGATGCTCAGGGGTTACTCCTGGCTCTGCACTCAGGAATTACTCCTGGCAGTGCTTGGGGGATCATGAGCTGGGGATCGAACCCGGGTCCACCATGTGCAACGTAAAAGCCCTTCCCGCTGTACTGTCTCTCTGGCCCCTGGCTTCCTTCTTAGACAGCTGAAGATGATTCCAGCTACCGGATGTAGTTGCTCCACCTCATTCCAGCAGCCTTTCTCAACAGTAATAGTGGTTATTTCAGTCTCTTGCCAGTGACGTCGTATATTCCAGCAAATGGCCTTGTCCGTAGAAACAGACCTTCTGAGGACCCAGCAGTGACACGGCTAATTCAGACTTGGTGAGCGTCCTGCCGGTCGGGTCCTGAGCAGCAGAGATGCCTCCCGGGTAGGTGGTACGCCGCCGCCCCACACAGGCCCAGGCTCCAAGGGAAGCGAGGGAGACTGCAGATGGTCAAGAAGGAAGAAGAAGATGAAGGCTACGTGTCGGTGCAAGCCGCCAGGCCACAGACACCCAATCGGCCTGGCCAGGAGCTGTTCCGACAGCTCTTCCGGCAGCTTCGCTACCACGAGTCTTCTGGGCCCTTGGAGACTCTGAGCCGGCTCCGGGAGCTCTGCCGCTGGTGGCTGCGGGCCTGATGTGCTCTCCAAGGCCCAGATCCTGGAGCTGCTGGTGCTGGAGCAGTTCCTGAGCATCCTGCCTGGGGAGCTGCGGACCTGGGTGCAGCTGCATCACCCCGAGAGCGGGAGGAGGCGGTGGCCCTGCTGGAAGAGCTGCAGAGGGACTTTGATGGAACCCCTTTGAGGGTGAGTCCGATGACTTGTGTGGTGGGGAGGGAGAAGACCTGCAGAACTCTGCCTGCCAGAGCGCGCCGGGGAGGGGGTTCTCTCTGCTTCTGTTCTCACGGCGGACGGTAGGAAAACTCCTTGGCCTCCTGTGGCCCCTGAGCTGCAGAGTTTTGACAGGAAGCACTTTCCACTTTGCCGGAGGAGGATAAGGTCCAGAAGGAAGGTCCGCAGGGAGCCGTACATTACAGTAATAGGTGGGACGCAGTGACGGCCTGCCCGCACAGCTCTCCAGGTGGCAGTGGAGGGCGGCTGTGGTCCAGCTAGGCTGGCCTTCTGTGCACATGGCAGGTCTGGGGCAGTGTTCTGTGTGCCTCTTCTTCGGTAGGCTTTGAGGACTAGTTCTGTGCTGGGAAGAGGAGGAAGACAGCACTGAGGGCGTCCCAGGGTGCAGATGGGAAGGTTTCCATATTAACTTCGTCAAGTGGACTCAGTTCTTGGGCAGGGGTTGTTTGTATACATTTCAGAGCCGCTCATTGAACTGAACATGCAGAGGTGATTCAGGGACCAGACTTTTTGTTCGTGTGTGTTCGGGGTCAGTCCCCAGGCTGTCGGTGGAGCAGAGGAAGCTGAAGTTACTCTTCCTCCCCCAAGCCATCCAGGCAGGATTCTCAGTATCTCCTCTGGCTTTGGGTTCTGTTTGTTTTGTAGTCACAGTTGGCAGTGCTCGGGATTAAACTCCTGCCTCTGTGCTCAGGGATCACTCCTGCCAGTGCTCGGGGCACCCTATGGGATACCAGAGATTGATATGGTTATTCACAAGCCTTATCCACTGCTTTACTCCTCTGGCTCTTTGGGGATTTTTTTTTTGCTCTACCCTGTAATCTTTTATTATTTTTTCTTTATTACTTTTTATGATAATGAAGTGTCCAGGAGGGAAGGTGGGTTGTAGCCCTGGCCCATCATCCCAATAGAGCCTCACAAGAAGCCAGAGGAATCCCCCAACCATGAGGGGCGCCATTTTCAACATCCAGACTCCACAGCTCGTCAGTGCTCCACCCAAGAGAAAAAGCTGATCTTTCCCTGTTTTGCAGCCATGCAGTTCATCAGTAAATGCACAAACCGAGAGCCTACCTACTACCAAGAGTATCCCACCTGCACGGCAGAGCCTGGCAAGCTACCTGTGTCGTATTTGATACGCCAAAACAGTAACAATTATAGACCTCATTCCCATGACCTGAACCAATGGTGTTCAGGCTCTTCGTGTCCCTGGAGCAAGCAAATGCCCTTGGGCTACACTAGCATGTGACAGGGATGTATGGAGATGTTACTGGTGCCCACTCAAGCAAATTGATGAACAATGGGAAGACAAGTGATAAAAGTCACAAGTGATTTATTTTATTTTATTTTTTTGCTTTTTTTTGGGGGGGGGGGGTCACACCCGGCAATGCTCAGGGGTTACTCCTGGCTCTTTGCTCAGGAATTTCTCCTGGCGGTGCTCGGGGGAGCCATATGGGATGCTGGGGATTGAACCCGGGCCGCACAGGCCAGTTGCGTGCAAGGCAAACGCCCTACCCGCTGGGCTATCGCTCCGGCCCCTATTTTTTTTGCTTTTTGGGTCACACCTGGTGATGCTCAGGGGTTACTCCTGGCTTTTCGCTCAGGAATTACTCCTGGCGGTGCTCAGGGGACCATATGGAATGCCAGAGATCGAACCCGGGTCAGCCGCATGCAAGGCAAACGCCCTACCCACTGGGCTATCGCCCGGCCCCCTGTCTTTTATTTTTATAATTAGTTTTTTTTTTTTTTTGGGTCATACCTGGTGATACTTGGGTTACTTCTGGCAGTGCTCGGAGCCCATATGGGATGCATATGTACTATAAGCACCTGCTATACCATCACTCTGGCCTCAGTCTTTTTTTTTTTTTTTTTTTTTGGTTAGTTACACCCAGCAATGCTCAGGGGTTACTCCTGGCGGTGCTCAGGGGACCATATGGGATGCCGGGATCGAACCTGGCGGCATGGGCTGGCTGCGTGCAAGGCAAACGCCCTACCCGCTGGGCTATTGCTCCGGCCCCAGCCCCAGTCTTTTAAAGACCTTGTATGGGGCCAGCGCACTAGTGTGCTTGCCTTGCACTCAGCCAACCCAGGTGTGATCCCTGACCCATTTGGTTCCTTCTACCTTGCCAGGAATGATCCCTGAGTGCAGAGCTGGGAGTAAGCCCTGAGCATAGCCGCTGTGCTGCCATAACAAAATGACCATTTTAATTAAAAAAATGTGCAACTTTACATATACATAAATGAAAGTTACTTTAAAATTTATCTTTGAGGGACCACACTGGCTCTGTGCTCCAGGTCTGCTCTGGCACCGCTCAGGAGACTGCGCAGTGCTGGAATCAACCCCTGAGCACCACTGGGGGTGCCCAAGAACCAAAGTAAGTAAGTAGAACATAAACACAGGCCAGGAGAAAACCTCCCAAATTTCAGAAAATGAGCCAGAAGCCGCAAACTGCATATAGCTGGCTGTCACCTGCCATGTAACCAGATATTAGAAACGAAAAACAAGTTTGCTAAAACTCTTTTGACTGTGCTTTTGTGTTGTTTCTTACTCTTTGGAAGAAACTGGAGGCACATTACTCTGATTGTTCATTGTCTTTGGTATGCTGCTTCGAATGAGGTGCTTCTCGGCCTCGAGCTGATCTATTATACCAGAGTAGAGAATGGATTAGCTTCGGGACCACAACGCTTGAAGTTTATTGGCTGTGCCTTCATCATCAGAGACAACCTTGCTGAAAGGACTCAAACTATTTGAAATCCCAGGGAAAATGCCATTTCTGTTCAGGGCTCTTCTTGGACGAGCACTGCCATTGTGCTTTTTTTTTTTTTTTTTGGTTGTTGTTTATATTTTGGTCATTTTTGGGCCACACCCATGAGTGTTCAGGGGTAACTCCTGACTCTACACTTAGGAATCGCTTTCAGTGGAGCTCAGGGCCGCTGGGGATTGAACATGGGTCAGCCACCTTCCAGGCACACACCTTACCCACTGTAGTGTCTCTCCTGTCCCTTGTTTGGGCGCAAGACACTTCCCCTCTCTGTTCCTAGCTGGCCTCTCAGGATTAATAGTGCTACTTTTGTTTGTCTTTTGTTTTGGGCTTCCCCGCATGGATGCTGGAGCTGTGGAGATTGCCCAGGGGGTTGTGGAGGAGGCGGGGATTTACCCTAGACCTAGAAGCCTCCTGTTGGGCAAAGCGTATTTGAGCCGTCCTCGTGGCCCTGCCTTGCTTCTTTAGATTTAAGAGCTGAGAGCTGTTGTTCTGCTTTGAAGTCACTGCACATCTTGAGCAGTGCCTGATGGATATTATTCAACTGTGTTTCAGCTATGAACCAGTATACGTTCAGTGCTTTGGGATAAACTCTTGCAGTTCTAACTCCCAGGCCAGGGGCGGGATGTGCTTTCTTAGGTTAGACTGGACTGGCTCTGCCTTTCTCCTATGAGGGGCGAGGACCCTCCTTGGGTTTTCTCTCCCTCCTTCCCTTCCCATTTCTGGATAGTAAGGGCCTGGTTAAGCTCTTGCGGGCCTTTTCTCATACGTTTGCATTCTGATTCCCCTGGGGCTCCTCTCACGGCATTTTCTTCTCGGCAGGACCCAGCCCCTGCCCAGAGCCCAGATGTGCGTTGGATGGGTACAGGAGCTCTGCAGGCTGCACAGATCTGGGCCCCTGCTTCACCTCTCAAGAGCAGCTCTGCTCTGGGGGACCACCAGGAGCCTCTCTCTGAAATTGGAACCCGTGACTTCCCGGCTGCACAGCCCGGTACTCGTGGCCGCCCCTGAGACTCCAGCCTTACGCCTCATGTCAGGAATGCAATGCACCCCAGAACCTCGTTTTTCACCATGTCATGTCTGGCCCTTTGCGCTGTACCCGCCCATTCTCTGGCCTCTGCCTGGGGCTAGCTCCCTTTTCGTTGCACACCATGCCCCCACTCCTTGGCTCCCAGCAGACAGTGAAGTGGGGGTTAATGGCCATCCAGATCTGCCACCAGCCTCCATGGAGTGGGGACAGTGGGTTTCTCGGCGGGATGCCGAGCCTTGGGCTGCCCTTTCTCATAGTTCTTTCTTTTCCTTCAGGGCCTCCTGCTGCTCAAGTGCCTGCCCCTGTTCCAGGTGGAGGGGAGCCCGGAGAGCAGGTACCTTCCCTACTTAGACTGGTCTTTCAGTCACCACCCACAGGCTCTTGATCCTTTCTGGCTTTCCAGTGTTGCCGGCTGCAGCTTCCTCTCATTCTGGGTCTCTGTCCTGTGACCTCCTGTCCGTGGACCCATCCTCTAGGGAGCGCATTATTCCCATGGAGTATGAGCTTCTCTGCTGAGTACTGCTGTTCTCTCACCCTGACAAGATCTGTTCCCTGCTAAGCCCACGAGCCATAGTCTTGCCCCTTCCTGAAACTGGAGCTGGTCACTAGCTCTAGGGCATAGGAATACTGGGTTATATATGTAGTTTTTAATTATTATTACTGTTTTATTGTTGTTTCAGGAGACGCTGGCTTTTAAGGATGTGGCGGTGACCTTCTCCCAGGATGAGTGGGGATGGCTGAGCCCGGCCCAGAGGAACCTGTACAGGGATGTGATGCTGGAGAATTATAGGAACGTGACTTCTTTGGGTAAGGAATCAGTATGCCTTTCCTTTAAATAATGGTTGATCCAGGTTCAATTCCTGGCATCCCAGATGGTCTCCGAGCCAGTCAGGAGTGATCCCTGGGTGCAGAGGTAGGAGTAAGCCCTGAGCATAGTTGAAGTTGGCTCCCAAACAAAAAACTAACATGTGACAAGTCTGTTTTTTTTAAAGTATTTTATTATACCACGTGGGATATAAAATTACAAAGATGTTCATATTTGGGTTTTGGTCATACAGTGTTCCAGCACCCATCCCTCCACCAGTGCCCATCTCCCACCACCAATGTGCAGGGTTCCCTCCCCCTTCCCCAGCCCGCCTCCATGGCAGGTTCTTTATTTCTTTCCCTTTCTCTCTCTCTCTTTCTCTTTTCCTTCCCTTCCACGTTGTAGATTACAGAACATACATTAAAGGGTTGTCATGTGTATCTTTTTGCTTGTATTTAATGCTCAGTTCTAGGTTGGTATTAGTACTTTAGATAATTGTTAGCACACTGTTCCATTTTCTGTCTTACCTAGCCTCTGACTCCATGTGACAAGTCTTTATTCTACTTCGGTATCCTCAAAGTGTTGGCTGATCCAACCGGAGTTACCTTGTGGTTCCACCTCCAGAGAATCCTTGACTTCACTCAACCTCTCTCCTCTCTGCTCTGGGTGCTTAGAAATGACTGTAACGCTCTCCACCTGCCTCCAGTCCTACATGCGCTTCAGGCCTGAGAAGGCCTAGAGAGAAGATCTGTCGAGGCCTCTGCCTTCCTGTCTTATCTTGTCCCTTCTCTTCTGCAGTGGGACCATGCACCAAGCCTGCTCTCATCTCATGGTTGGAAGCCAGGGAGCCGTGGGGCCTGAACGCCCAGGTTGCTCAGCCCAAGGACAGTCCAGGTGTTGCCTCTGCGGGTGAGTTCCAGAGAACCTACCAAGTTCTCTTTTAAAGGTGCTTCATACCAGGTAAGTCCCCAAGACCTTATTTCACTGCTTGCTAGAAGAAAGATACTTGTGTTGCTAGCAATGTTTTGCCTCTGGACTTCTCCGCTCCATCCAGGTCAGTTAGATACACATTTCGGGCTAGCCCGTTTCCCAGCAGCCCATTCCCCTTTAAGTCACTGATTTTGATCCCTTTTATACCTTCTGATCGATAGTTAAAACCAGCTCAGAACTGAATGGGGTAGACCAATGGTTTCATTTGTGACCCAATAGATAAAATGCCGACAGCCCAGTGATAAACGCTGTGCTGGGTAATAGGTCTCCCCACTGCAGATTCACTGTCCCTCCTCTTCCTTTATTGTTCATCGATGTGCCTCTTCAGCCTGTACTGCACCGCACTGGGGCCCCGAGCCTGCAGCTTTGTGTTCTCGAAAGCCCTCGTCACACTCGGTCCCGCTTGAGCAGGCTTGCTCTGCACACTCTCACCCAGGCTCTCCTGGAGCCCCGCCTCCTGCTCTTGGGAGGGGGCATGCTCTGTCCACGATCTCCTCTTTTACTCCCTAGATGGGATTTCTGCGTTTGTCTCGCTGCTGGGGCTCTCCTGCTTTTCCTCCTGGCTTATCTGGGATTCGCAACCTGTGTTTTGCCTCACCATCCGGTGTCTTGGCATTCCCCCACCCCTTTTCAGTTTCAGGTATGGCAAAAGAGCAGAGTCTCTTATGTTTTGTTTTAGGTGAGCTTCAGATCGGAACCAACAAGTTTGTCTTAAAGCATGCACCCTTGGAAGAAGCAGAAGCGTCCAGCGGGACCAGCAAGTCCTGCAGCAAGAGTTCCTGAGGGAAAGGGCTCAGAGTATCTTTTGACCAGAAGAGCAGATTAAAGGAGCAGTGTGAAAGCCCCATTCAGGTGAGAGTCAAGGAGGAGACCAGTTTCGGTCATGAGACAGAAAAAGAAGCTGAAGAGTTAGGACTAAGCAATAATCTTAATCTGAAGTATGTTACCTACGTGAGAGTTCCCCGAAGAAAGAGATCCCTCAAACACGGCTTGAGCGGGCGCCACTTCAGAGGGAGCGCGTACCATCACGACTACAAGGAGTTTGGCAAAGGCTTCAGGCGCGTGATCGGCACGTTCAGCCTGCACCAGAGAATGCACACTGGGCTGAAAGGCAATGCAAAGGACGCGTGTGGGAAAACCTTCAGCCTGAGTGCTCACCACCAGCTCGGGCAGGCGCTGCACAGGATGGGGACATTGTATAAGTGCAGTGACTGCGGCAGGGCCTTCAGCTGTAGCTCCTATCTTGCCTGCCACCAGCGACTCCACACTCAGGAGAAGCCTTTTAAGTGTAGGGTGTGTGGGAAAGCCTTCAGGTGGAGCTCAAACTGTGTGCGGCACGAGAAGATCCACACTGGAGTTAAACCTTACAAATGCAACTTATGTGACAAGGCGTTCCAGCGCCTGTCTGCCTACCGCCTGCACCAGGAAACCCATACAAAGCAGAAGTTTCTGGACTGTGATCAGTATGAGGAAGCTCTCACCTATAGCCCGTTGTTTATTCATCATTTGAGAGACCAGGCTGGGGAGAAACTCTTTGACTGTAGCCAGTGTAGAAAGTCCTTTCACTGCAAGTCATATGTTCTTGAACATCAAAGGATTCACACCCAGGAAAAACCCTATAAGTGTTCCAAGTGTAGGAAAACCTTTCGGTGGAGGTCCAACTTTTACTCGTCACATGAGGCTGCACCATGAAGAAAAGTTCTATCAGGATCAGGGAGCCCCAGCGAGAAGAAGAGCTGCCTCAGGATGGAGACGAGTTCGGAGAAGACGTGAGGCAGATCTCCAGCTATAGCCAGCCCCAGAGCGCCCCCACGGAGGACAAACGCTTTCGTGTGTCAGCCGTGTGGGGAAAACCCTTTATTCGCAAGAAGTCTCTTATTAATCACCAGAAAATCCACACAGGTGAGAAATCCTACCAGTGTAGCGAATGTGCAGAGGAGTTCACTCATAGGTCAGCTTTTGTTTTCCACAAGAAGCAGCACGCCATGGAACGGAAACCGGAGGACCAGCCATCTTTCAGTCAGGACACCGGTTTCCCGGCTCCTCAGAGCAGTCACACGGCAGAAGACCCCTACAAGTGCGCCCAGTGTGGCAAGGCCTTCCGTAACCACTCATTCCTGCTCATCCATCAGCGAATCCACACCAGAGAGAAGCCATATAAGTGCAGGGAGTGTGGGAAAAGCGTTTAGATGGAGCTCCAACCTCTCACGACATCAGAGGATCCACTCTTTAAAAAAAGCAGTACGAATACCATGAAAGTGAAAACCTGACCGGCTTGCAGGCACAGATCGCCCGACGGAAAACCCTTCTGGTGCCAAGAGTGTGGCAAATCCTTCACCCGGAAGAGGTCTCTTTTGGACCATAAGGGCATACACAGTGGAGAGAAACGCTACAAGTGTAACCTGTGTGGGAAATCTTACGACAGGAATTACCGCCTCGTTAACCACCAGAGAATCCACACTAAAGAGAGACCGTTTAAGTGCCAGTGGTGTGGGAAGGATTTCATCGGGAGGCATACCCTCAACATTCATCAGAGGAAGCACACGAGAGCGATGCAGGCCGAGTGTGGCCTGGTTGGGTTGCCCCCCTCACAGGACTTGGGGTGAGTTTACCGGGACTCAAGCCAAGTGGGGAGAAGCCCCTTGAAGATCGTGAGGAGAGTCATGAGCAGAGCCCCGTGCCCCTCGAGCTCCAGGGCGTGCTCCCTGGGAAGAAGTGCCACAAATGTAGCCTATGTGGGAAAACCTTTGACAAGCGCTCACAGCTCACGAGCCACAAGAGATTCCATACTCGAGAGGCCCTTCAAATGCAGAGAGTGCGGGAAGACCTTCAGGTGGTCTTCGAATTTGGCGCGGCACATGAAGAACCATGTCAGAGATTAGGCAGAGCCGTGGGGCGCCTTGCTGCTGTCCCCGGGAAGCACTCGTCTGAAGATGGAGGATTGAAGCACTTGGGCGCCACCTGCCGGGCCCTTAGGGAAGTGAGATTCTGGGGCAGAGAGGAACATGTTCTCCGAGCCTCCCAGTGCCCTCTTGAGGAGACACGTTGCCCTTTGTGACGGGACAAAATGTCTGGCTACTCTGAGGGGCCAGCGGGATCCTGAATTTCTCTTTGAATTGGGCCTGTGATGTGTCTCACCATTCAGGCAGCAGCGGCAGCACGGACCATTCCCGGGTAGCCAGATGTCCCCTGGGGGGTCCCATGGTGTAGCCTGGAGCCCGTGCTGCTGACTCTGCGTATCTGCTGCCAACACAGAGGTGGGAACAGTGAGAGGGGAGAGCAGAAGGCTTGGCTCTGTCGCCCAGGAACGGAGAGCTCCGCCAGCACCAGCAGTGGGCGACGAGGCCGACAGCACCTCCTGTATGCCGGCGCTCTGGCAGCAGTGCTTGAAACAGGCAGATTTATTTGTGATTTTCTTTTTTTGCTGTCTTGTATCTTCTCAGTTGACAAACAAGTGAACAAATGAGATGTCGGGTATTTGGGACGGTCCTGTGAGTTGCAGATGGATGAAATAATGCAGAGCAGAGGCCTTTGTCCCAGCCACTGGAGATGGACTCTGATGACCCCTGGGCGTGTCAGGGAGGCCCTGCACCCAGGCGGAAGGAGCCATCTTCGAGAGAGGGGCCCTTCGGGACCGTGGACAGTGCCACTGGCATCAGGGTCCCTCATTGTGACTGGGCCACCTCCCTCTGTAGGAGATCCGGAGCTTCGTGACAGTTTTGACTCAAGGCATGGCGTGGCCCGAATCTAAGTTGCATTTTCAAGGATGAGTCACAGACCCGGGAACTTGGTCATACCAGAGAGCTGAAATTTCGGTCAGTCATCACTGATGGCAGTTTACAGGAATGGGTGCCCTTGCCCCAGCCGGAATTTTCTGAGGCCACGTGTCACCAGCGGTTGTGAGGAGGGGCACGTCCACGGGACAGGCTGTTTTCAACACCTGACAAAGTCCTTTCCGTGTGATCCTGGTTCTTGTTCCTGCTGACTGCTGCGGGCAGGTGACACAGAGAGGTTAGAGCTCAGGGCCCAGGGTCACGGGGGGCCTCGGAGCACTTCGGATGCAGGTCCAGGGTTGGCGTGTGCCCTTCTCGGCAGGGGGTCCCGGGGTGTCACCGGCCCTCTGTGCCCATTCCGTTTCCCCAGCGTGAGGTGGGGGTGCCTGGTCGTGCTGTCTCCTGGGATTGGTGAGTGCAGGCCAAGCCGCGGAGGTGCGAGGAGGCTCCTCTCCAGGACCAGAGCCCTCGCGGGCTGCGGCTGTGGCCGCGTCAGTGCCCAACCAAGGGGCTGACGGTTCCCTGTCCACGTGTTCCACCACTCCTGTGGTGCCTGGTACCTCATAGAGCTACTGCCTCAGTAGGGGTTTTTATACTGCCATTTTTATAAAATGAGATACACTTATTTTTAGACATTTAAACCCAAATTTAAAGTAAGAAAAGTGAAATGAAATTTTCCTTTGTATTGAGGTAAACTTAGTATTTTGGGATTGCGCTGTGCGGTTCTGTTCAGCTTTTTAGTTGTGTAAATAACGTGTGAGTATAGAAACACGCCAGTCCAGATTAGCTAAAAGGGGAAAGTCTGGCTGGCGGGGTTGGCCGCCAGCCCTGGGAGGGTCAGTGCTGGATCTGCCCTGAGCACTGTCTCACTGACTCTTCGCGGGAGGCCAGCCCGCTGTCCGTGCTGGCACGGGCCTGCCTTGCTCCTCGTGGCTGTTCTTTCTCTTTGGCCCCTCCCCTGGCCCACTTTCCACAGTCCTGTGTTTGCTGTCAGGTATTATCTGGGTTCCCAGACCTTGTGTCCACTGCTGAGGTCACTTAGGACTGAGCACCTGGAGGCAGGGCCGGGTGCCTACCTGATAGGAGGAGGTTCCTGCAGGGCCCAGAGGGAAATGTTCCCCTGGAGACCACCCAG
>JAJIBD010007223.1:90000-100609 GCA_021461705.1 Cryptotis parvus | reverse complement strand
AAATTCCTCAGGACAGTCACTCCTTACTCTCCCCTACCTGCGATCTGCTCAGTACAGTCACTCCTATCTCTCCCTACTGGCGATCTCATCAGGATAGTCACTCGTAAGTCTCCCCTACCCGTGATCTCCTCAGTGAAGTCACTCCTTACTCTGCTCTACCTGCGATCTCCTCAGGACAGTCACTCCTAACTCTCCCTACCCGTAATCTCCTCAGCACAGTCAATCCTAACTCTCCCTACCACAATCTCCTCAGGACAGTCACTCCTAACTCTCCTCTACCCATTCTCCTCAGGACAGTCACTCCTCACTCTTCCCTACCGCAATCTCCTCAGGACAGTCACTCCTTACTCTCCCTACCCGCGATCTCCTCAGGACAGTCACTCCTAACTCTCCCCTACTGGCGATCTCCTCAGGACAGTCCGTCCTAACTCTCCCCTACCGCGATCTCTTCAGGACAGTCACTCCTAACTCTCCCCTACCCGTGATCTCCTCAGCTCAGTCACTCCTCACTCTCCCCTACCTGCGATCTCCTCAGGACAGTCACTCCTAACTCTACCCTATCACGATCTCCTCAGGACAGTCACTGCTAACTCTCCCCTACCACGATCTCCTCAGGACAATCACTCCTAACTCTCCCTACGCCATCTCCTCAGCACAGTCACTCCTAACTCTCCCCTACCTGCGATCTCCTCAGGACTTTCACTCCTAACTCTCCCTTACCTGCGATCTCCTCAGGAGAGTCACTCCTAAGTCTCCCCTACCCTCCATCGTCTCAGCACAGTCACTCCTAACTCTCCCCTACCTGCGATGTCCTCAGGACAGTCACTCCCTAACTCTCCCCACCGTGATATCCTCTGGACAGTCACTCCTAACTCTCCCCTACCGCGATCTCCTCAGGACCGTCACTCCTAATTCTCTCCCTACCCATGATCTCCTCAGCTCAGTCACTCCTAACTCTCCCCTACCCGCGATCTCCTCAGGACAGTCACTCCTAACTCTCCCCTACCCACGATCTCCTCAGGACAGTCACTCCTAACTCTCTCCTACACCGATCTTCTCAGGACAGTCACTCCCTACTCTCCCCTACCGCGATCTCCTCAGTAGTCACTTCTATCTCTCCCCTACTGGCGATCTCCTCAGGACAGTCACTCGTAAGTCTCCCCTACCCCCGATCTCCTCAGCGAGTCACTCCTAACTCTCCTCTACCGTGATCTCTTCAGGACAGTAACTCCCTAACTCTCCCCTACTGCAATCTCCTCAGGACAGTCACTCCTAACTCTCCCCTACCACAACCTCCTTAGGACAGTCACTCCTATCTCTCCCCTACGGGCGATCTCCTCAGCACAGTCACTCCTAACTCTCCCCTACTGCGTTCTCCTCAGGACAGTCACTCCTAACTCTCCCCTACCGTGATCTTCTCAGCACAGTCACTCCTACCTCTCCCCTACCCCTGATCTCCTCAGGACAGTCACTCTTTCCTACCTACATCTCCTCAGAACAGTCACTCCTAACTCTCCCCTATCCGCGATCTCCTCAGGAGAGTCACTCCTAACTCTCCCCTACCCGCCATCTTCTCAGCACAGTCACTCCTAACTCTCCTCTACCCTGATCTCCTCAGGACAGTCACTCCCTAACTCTCCCCTACCACGATCTCCTCAGGACAGTCACTCCTAATTCTCCCTACCCGTGATCTCCTCAGCACAGTCACTCCTCACTCTCCCCTACCCACGATCTCCTCAGGACAGTCACTCCTAACTCTCCCTTCCTGCCATCTCCTCAGGACAGTCACTCTTAACTCTCCCCTACCCGCTATCTCCAGGACAGTTCATCCTAACTTTCCCCTACCCGCGGTCACCTCAGGACAGTCACTCCTAACTCTCTTGTACCTGCAATCTCCTCAGGACAGTCACTCCTTACTCTCCCCTACCCTGATCTCCTCAGGACAGTCACTCTTAACTCTCCCCTATGCGATCTCCTCAGGACAGTCACTCCTAACTCTCCCCTCTGCACGATCTCCTCAGGACAGTCACTCCTTACTCTCCCTACCGCGATCTCCTATGGACAGGAATCCTAACTCTCCCCTACCGCGATCTCCACAGCACAATCTCTCATAACTCTCCCCTACCGCCATCTCCTCAGGACAGTCACTCCTAACTCTCCCCTACCGCGATCTCCTCAGGACAGTCACTTCTAACTCTCCCCAACCCGCGATCGCCTATGGATAGGAATCCTAAGTCTCCCCGTACCGCAATCTCCTCAGAACAGTCACTCCTAACTCTCCCCTACCACAATCTCCTCAGGACAGTCACTCCTAACTCTCCCCTTGCTGAACTCCTCAGGACAGTCACTCCTTACTCTCCCCTACCCGCGATCTCCTCAGTACAGTCACTCCTATCTCTCCCTACCAGCGATCTCATCAGGATAGTCACTCGTAAGTCTCCCCTACCCGCGATCTCCTCAGCGAAGTCACTCCTTACTCTCCTCTACCCGCGATCTCCTCAGGACAGTTACTCCTAACTCTCCTCTACCCCATTCTCCTCAGGAAACTCACTCCTCACTCTCTCCTACCGCGAACTCCTCAGGACAGTCACTCCTTACTCTCCCCTACCCGCGATGTCCTTAGGACAGTCACTCCTATCTCTCCCCTACTGGCGATCTCCTCAGCACAGTCCGTCCTAACTCTCCCCTACCGCGATCTCCTCAGGACAGTCACTCCTAACTCTCCCCTACCCGTGATCTCCTCAGCACAGTCACTCCTCACTCTCCCCTACCCGCGATCTCCTCAAGACAGTCACTCCTAACTCTACCCTATCACGATCTCCTCATGACAGTCACTGCTAACTCTCCCCTACAGCGATCTCCTCAGGACAGTCACTCCTAACTCTCCCCTACCGCTATCTCAGGACAGTTCATCCTAACTTTCCAGTACCGCGGTCTCCTCAGGACATTCACTCCTAACTCTCTTGTACCCGCAATCTCCTCAGGACAGTCACTCCTTACTCTCCCCTACCCACGATCTCCTCAGGACAGTCACTCTTAACTCTCCCCTACTTGCGATCTCCTCAGGACAGTCACTGTTAACTCTCACCTATGCACGATCTCCTCAGTACAGTCACTCCTAACTCTCTCCTACCATGATTTCCTCGGGACAGTGACTCCTAACTCTCCCCTACCAACAATCTCCTCAGGACAGTCACTCCTAACTCTCCCCACCCCTGGGACACCATAAAGCGGAATTCAGAGCAATATTGAGAATACTTTGAGACACGCAGAATGTTGAAAACAGTGAGCCAAGCTTTCAAACCAAGATGCTGGAGGGAAAAAGAATCCTGTAAAAACACAGGGCAAATAGAAAGGAATGAAAAGAGATAAAGATCTCCATTGCAGAACAGAAGTGATCAATCAAAGCATACTCTGGTCATTTGAAGGCAGACAGCACAGAACGACTTTAATAAGCAAAGTAACATAATATTGGGAAAATAAAGAGAGCAATACATGTGTAGTGAATGGAATAATTTGAAGAGATTTTCATAGATGCTTTTAAGACTGTGAATTAAAAAAAAAAAACAAGCTAACCCCTACTCTGGGTAATTTTCTTTGAAAATCACCCAAAGTGGCACTAAGTAGAAAATTCGAAGACGTGAACACGCATTGGTCAAAGCTCAGTGGCAGTCCCAACGCGCTTCAGAAGCTTCCGGGCACAATTTCTAGAGTGATTCTGTTGATCTGCAACAGACAGATGACGCTGAGGTGCCGGGAAGTGTCCAGGCACAGGGCGGGCGTCACAGCATAGGCCCAGGCACGAGCAGAAGAGTCTAGGCCAAAGCCAGTCACAAACCCCACATCCAGGCTGTGCCCTGCCCGTGACGGGCGAGCACCGCAGCCCCGGGACACAGGGACAGTGCTAGCGGGCCCAGCCCCGCTCCAGCCTACGGTCAGTCGCTGTGTGGAGCCCTGAGGCAGCATTTTTGTGTTGCCTTTTGAGCACACCTGGGGAACTCTCTGCGGTACCGGGGTGTGTGTGGGCCTGCACCTGCTGTTCGCAGAGGCACGTGTCTCACCCCCGGCCCCCGGGCCCCACTCTGTCTTTTAGCTGGTTTGCACTCGCACTGGGGTGCTCAGATTGGGGTGTCTATTCTGGCCGCCAGCGGGCAGCCTGCCAGGCAGGCTTGGTGCAGTTTTCCTAGCGGGGACCCCTCCCCTGGCACCCCCGATCAGACCCCACAGCTCCCAGCCAGGAGCACCCAGACAGCCCTCCGATGCCTTCGTTCCCAGTGGGCTCCAGGCGCTTCCACCCACGGGCAGCCCTGGGCTGGCGGGTGCAGAGAAGGGAGGGGTGGGTGGGGGCGCCTCCACCCAGTGAGCGGGGCTGAGGTGTCTCCGGAGGTGCAGGCTCCCGGTTTGAGTGTTCCGAGTCCAACTGATTGTGGACATTTCAGGGGATCTCCTGGGTGGCGGGGACAGAGGCCCAGGGCTCCACAGGCCGGACCTCCACAAACCGTGACCAGGCACCCAGAGGCCCATGGGTGCGCTGGCACCTGGCAGGAACCAGCTGGGGAAGCATCGGCGGGAAGCCGGGCCCCTGCCGGGTGAGAGGCGGGTACCCAGTGGCCCTCGGGCGCCCGGACTCCACAGCCTGATGGCTCCTGGCAGCACCGCGGAGCACTGACCACAGCCCGGCCCTCAGGCTTCAGCGCCTCCAGGCTGCGGTCAGCGTTCAGATTACGGGGACCGTGAAACTTGGAGGTGCAGGACACAGCAGGTCATGGTCCCAGGGACCTGGCCCTGTCCAGCCGGGACAGGCACCAGAGTTGGGCTCCGGCTCAGGAGCCCGTCAGCTGCCGCAGTCAGATAAGCCTAAGCCCGGCTCGGAGGCGCAGGGCATGCGTGGGGTCCACGGCGGCTGTGGAGGACGCCTGTTCTGGGAGCACGGCGGGGGCCAGGCTGCAGCTGACAGCGGGGGTCAGGCGCTGCGGGGCTCTGGGCAGCTGGTGCACAGGCCCCAGGGGCAAGAGCACAACAGCTGGGGGCGACAACTGGAGGTGAGGAGGCAGATCGGGGCCGGGGGCCCTGTGGGGAGTTTAGGGGCTCAACCCCTAGTCTCCAGCCCTGAGGTCACTAGCCAGGGACAGCCATGCGCTTCTGAGGGTGACAGGCCGCCCGGTCCACCCCACTGAGGTTCACTCATGCAGTGTACATGGAGGCACAGAGGTACATGGTGTGGCACAGGGCCGCGGGCACCACGTGGTGCGGGCACAGGGCTGTGGGCACACGGTGTGGGCACAGGGCGGCGGGCACACAGTGTGGGCACAGGGCCGCGGGCACATGCGGTGCGGGCACAGGGGCCGCGGGCACAGGGGCCGCTGGGCACACGCGGTGTGGGCAGGGGCCGCGGGCACATGCAGTGTGGCACAGGGCCATGGACACCGCGCTGGTGCGGGCACAGGGCGCGGGCACACGCCAGTGCGGGCACAGGGCCGCGGGCACACGCAATGCGGGCACGCCCCGACGTTCGCTCTATGCACGCAGCTCCAGGGCCCCACGGTGGGTTGGCGTTCCTATGGGGTGGAGCAGTGCCCCCCAGGCTCCCTCACTGACCGGACCCACTTGGCAGCCCAGACCCTGTCCCCCAGGTGGACCTGCTGCTCGACTGGTTCCTGCCTGGGGCTGCCGGTGCCTACAGGGCTGGGGGCCGCGTGTGTGGGGAGGGGGCAGCGGTTCAAGGTAGCGCTCAGACACTGGCTGAAGCCGCGGAAAGAGCGTGGCGGGCTCTGGCCGATGGAGTTAAAACATCTGACTCTGACCACAAAAATGCCGACATCCTGCAGCGGCCGCCAAAGCGTTTCCACGTGAAAGCAAGGCCCAGCGCCTTAACCCTTGGAGGGAAGTGGTGGGGTCCCCACAGAGACTCAGGGGAGCAGCAGGGGCCCCAGGGCACAGGCAGAGTGTTGGGGTACCCCTAAGCTCAGCGGAGAGCCGGCAGGGCGGGCAGGAGGCTGAGGTAATGAGGGAGCTGCCCCTCAGGGCGTCCCCTTCGTCGCTTAGTGGTTTAGAGCCCCTGGTCCCTCCCCACAGCCTGGTCACTTTACCGTGACGGGGTCCATAGCCCAGCCTCGAGACCCGGTCAGTTGGTCACACACTGGGAAAGCCCCCGGCCAGCACGGGAGGGTCCACTTCCGGCTTCTGCCAGTGCTGCTCCGTGGTGGGGTCCCGCCTCTCACGGCCCCTCCGCACCCACCAGCTGCCCATCCCCGCAGACACATGCGGCCCAAGGGGTAACCTCACGGCAGTCACAGACGGGTGTTGACCCCAGTGTCCGGCCTGTGCTCGGTCCAGTTCCCAAGCTCAGACCCGGCTGTTCCCGATCACCCTCCCGGGCGCTGCCTGCCAGGACCACGCTCGCCGCTGGGCCACCCACACGGGCACCCTGCTGTCACGGAGCAGCCGGTAGCCCTCGACAGGTGTGGGGTGACTCAGTGGGTGGACTGTGAGCTCAGGCAGCTGCTGGGGACTGTCTGCGGAGCTGGGGGAGGCGGGGGCAACGAGGAGTCGGGAGCAGGCAGAGGTGGCGGTAAATTGGCGGGACCCAGCACCCTCCGTGTCTCGCCCAGCCGGACCCAGGGAGGCCACCGGGGCGGGTGATGCGTGAGGCTCGCCAGGCCCCACTCCCGGCTTGGGGAGACTCCAGAGGTCCCTGAGCTGCTCCCAGGGAAGAGGGGGCAGCCGAGAGGGGCCCTGGACTCAGACCCCGTGCACCCCCAGCCCAGAGTGGACCCTGTCCTTCCCAGCACCCGGCAAGCCCTCATGGGTGTGGCCCCAAGGCCAGCGGTGTTTGGGGACATTTCGGGTGGGCTGTCCAGCCCCTGCTCAGCAGCCCAGGAGCTGGGGGCTGGTGGGGGGAGGCTGAGAGGCCTCTGAGGGGCAGGAGAGACCCAGCAGGACGGCACAGGGTGTGGCCAGGGGCAGCTGGGCAGGAGGGGGTCAGCCTCGAGGACAGGATCTGCTTGTTTCTCGCGGTGCTGCCCCGCCACCTTCCACGTGCTCACGGGCCGCCTGCCAGTGACACATTCATTCCATCTACTCGCCCATCACCTTCCATCCAGATGTTCACCCACCACCCACATGCTGTCCATCCATCCACCCACCATCCACCCGTCCACCTACCCATCCATCCGTCCACCCATCCACGCATCCATCCATCCACCCATCCATCCATCCACCCATCCATCCATCCATCCACATCCATCCATCCATCCATCCATCCATCCACCCACCCATCCATCCACCCATCCACCCATCCACCCACCCACCACCCACCCACCCACCCACCCATCCATCCATCCATCCATCCATCCATCCATCCATCCATCCATCCATCCATCCATCCCCATCTCCCGTCCTCTGCCCCCACATCTATGCATCCCTTGCCTGCCCTGTCCCTGTGTGCCGCCCATTGGCGGGGTGTATCGTGAAGCCACAAGATCAAAAGGCCTCAGGGACCCGCCTCTTTCCTGAGTGACAGTCACGCTAAGGACCCGCCTCTGGCCTGAGTGACAGTCACACCAAGGACCGCCTCCTTCCTGAGTGACAGTCACATAAGGACCCGCCTCCTTCCTGAGTGACAGTCACACTAAGGACCCGCCTCCTTCCTGAGTGACAGTCACACTAAACTCCATGCAGGGTCAAGACCTGTGTCTGCCCCTTCCTGCCCTGCCGTGTCCCTCCTCCTCCTGCCCGGTGACGCATGTGGCCAGATGGGACAGCCCCAGGGTGAGGAGCTGCAGGGGCCCGTGGGTGGGGCTGGGCCCGGTGAGGCACCGGGCACCCCGCTGGCATCTCTGGGCGTCACAGCCCCCTGCGGCAGTGGCCGGGGTGGGGGGCTCCAGGGCTGGGCGGGTGCCCATGATCACGCGCTGCACCAGCTGCCCATGTCCTGGGGTGCCGTGAGGGGCCGGAGGGCTGGAGGCAGCGGGTCACTCTCCAGGCACGGGTGTCCCCCTCTGAGGCCGGGAGGCCGGCGTGAGCCCACTCTAGTGCCATTCAGGTCGGCTCCGGGCTCGGGCGGGAGCCCTGGCAGGCAGAACATTCCAGAAGGTGGGCGTGGCCACCTGACTGGGGCCCTTGGAGGTGGAGGCCTCCGGGGCTGCATTCCGGGGGGCTGAGCGCGGGCGCGTCTGGTTTATGTTGCGGCGTCCCCCTGGCTGCCGCTCAGACGCAGGAATGTTGACGGAGGGGAGACCGTTCTCCTGTGGCTGGGCTGGGCAGCTCCACAAGGGTCAGCCTGTGTCCAGCTCTTCCCGCTCCGAGGCTGCTGTGGATGGGAGCTGGGGTCAAGCCTGCTCGCCCCAGCCCACCCTGGCCTGTGCCCAGAGCACGGGGAGCCCGTAGGTGTGAGCGGGCACGCGGCCACTTCAGCCCCTCCGGCCGTCCTGGTCTGGGGGCGTGGAGGTGTGGTAGAGGCGAGAGACGCCAGCTGAGCCCCCACAGTCTACCCAGACCCCAAAGGGGTGTGTCCAGAGGCATGTGGGGGAGGGGTGGGATCCACCGTGGGCAGGAGTCGCCGCTGGGTCCAGGCTGGAGGTCAGGCCCTTGGTGGGTGCCTGGTACAGGGTCTGTGGATTCCTGCACTCGCCGCCCACAGCAGCTCCTCCAAGGCGGAAGCTCCCCCGGCCTGTCCCCAGATCACTCCATGATAACCTGCCGCTGTCAGCCACTACCACCCGCCACTGACCACCCGCCACTCACCCACAACCACACACCCACAACCACACACCCACACCACACTCCCCACAACCACACATCCACACCACACTCCCCACAACCACACACCACACTCACCCCTAACCACACACCCACACCACACTCCCCACAACCACACACCCACACCACACTCTCCACAACCACACACCCACACCACACTCACCCACAACCACACACCCACACCACACTCCCCACAACACACAACCACACTCCCCACACACCCACACCACACTCTCCACAACCACACACCCACACCACACTCACCCACAACCACACACCACACCACACTCCACACCCCCACCACACACAACCACACTCACACCACACTCCCCACAACCACACACCCACCACACTCCCCAACCACACACCCACACCACACTCCCAAACCACATACCCACACCACACTCCCCACAACCACACTCACACTCCCCACAACCACACACCCACACCACATTCCCCACAACCACATACCACACCACTCACCCACAACCACACACCCACACCACACTCCCCACAACCACATACCCACACCACACTCCCCACAACCACACACCACAACCACACTCCACAACCACACCCACACTACACTCTCCAACAACCACACACCCACACCACACTCACCCACAACCACACACCCACACCACACTCCCCACCACACTCCCCAACCACACACCACAACCACCCTCACCCCACTCCCCACAACCACACACCCACACCACACTCCCCACAACCACACACCACACCACACTCCCACAACCACACACCACACCACACTCCCCACAACCACATACCCACACCACACTCCCCACAACCACACACCCACACCACCTCCCCACAACCACACATCCACACCACACCCCACAACCACACCACACCACACTCCACAACCACACCACACCACACTCCCCACAACCACACACCCACACCACACTCCCACAACCACACACCCACCACACTCCCACCACACCCACACCACACTCCCCACAACCACACACCCACACCACACTCCCCACAACCACACACCCACAACCACACACCCACAACCACACACCCACACCACACTACCCACAACCACACTCCCCACTGCGTGTGTCTGCATGGCACCAAACACTGTGTCCACCCAGCAGTCCTGTCCCCGGCCCGTGGCCAGCTGCTCTCCTCAGGACAGCGTCTGCCTTCCCAGCTCTGCTCTCACCTGAGGAGCCCAGTGGGCGCTGACCCCTGATGCCCAGCGGGCTCCTGGAGTCCTGTGTCCACCCATGTCCCAATCACACCTGCAGGGTTCTGGGTGCCCCACCCCTGACTCTCAGCCGGGGAAGGTGGCAGCGTGCTGGGCAAACCCACCTGGGTCCGCACAAGCATGCCAAGTGCCAAGGGCCTGTGTGACAAGAAGCTGGGCGCGAGGCCAGAGGAGACGCCAACAACGCGGCTTGGGGCCGAGCGTTGAGGAAGGTGCAGAGACATTTGTGGAATGTCCAGGCAGAGCTGGGCTTCGAGGATGGGGTGGGGGTCCTGGCCCCGGGTGCGGGGGGGGGGGCGATGTCCGAGCCTGCAGCGGAAATGGGAAACCCTCTGGGACATCAGCGTGGGGGCGGGGGAGAATTTCCTCCAGCTGTGCAGAGCAGCCCCGGCCAGACAGCACTGAGGGCGCGGCCCAGGAGCAGGGGCAGAAGGCTCTAGAGCTCTTGCGTGCTGCCCGCGGGAGCCCCACCAGACCAACCCCGAGGAAGCTTATAGGGGAATTTGTCAGGAGGTGGGAATCCAAAGACCCCTGGGGAACGCCGCCCTCCCCAAAGGCGAGGCCACCTCCGAAGGTGTGAGAACGGAGGAGGACACGGGCCGAGGGCGG